>SEYY01004391.1:10000-12500 GCA_009176605.1 Armadillidium nasatum
AAGAAAAAAACTTTCTTAAAAAAAAATGTTTGAAATTATTAATGGAAAACAATTAAAAACTAATTAACTATATATATATATATATATATATATATATATATATATATATATATATATATATATATATATATATATATATATATATATATATATATATATATATATATATATATATATATATATATATATATATATATATATATATATATATATATATATATATATATATATATATATATATATATATACGAAAATTAAAATGGCTAATGAACTGCTTAAACACCATAATAATATTTACTTCATCAATAAACCCTATTATCTACCTATGAGCTGAGCAAAACTTTTAAAACAATAAAAAAACAAAAAAAATTAAAAAAAAAAAAGAAGTAACAAAAAGAAAAAAAAGAGAATCTATTAAAACCGACACCAAGCTTTCGATCTCTCACCCGGAGATCTTAATTCAAGGCGAAAGGAACAGTGAAAAAAAGAAAAGAAAACACAGTTATTCTAATGAAGACTCAAAGACTGAAAAATTGTTTTAACATTTTCCGCTCGGTTGAAAGTTGCATTTTTCCTGGTATGACATTGTTTTTTTTTTCTAAAATGTTCTTGGTAAAATCTTTCACTTAAAAAAATTTGAACATTTTTTTCGGTCTTTAAGTCTTCTTCAGAATGACTGTGCTCTCTTTTCTTCTTTCGCTTTTCCTATCGTCCTTGAATAAAGATCTCCGGGTGAGAGATGGAAAGCTTGGTGATGGTTTTAATAGATTCCCTTCTTTCTTACTATTTGTTACTTCGTTTTAATTTTTTATGTTTTTATTGTTTTAAAAGTTTTGCTCATAGGGTATATATAATATATATATATATATATATATATATATATATATATATAATATATATATATATATATATATAATATATATATATAATATATTAACTTGATTAGGTTTCCAACATTTCCCCCAACTCTGATGGAAATTACTAGGCTTCTTGCCATCGCCCACCAAGGGATATATATATATATATATATATATATATATATATATATATATATATATATAATATATATATATATATATATATATATATATATATGTAGCACTAGCAAAGGCAAAGCTCCAGACAGTGTTGCTTATCCGGAGCTTAAGATTAAACTTTTTGATTTACTATAAAAACTAGAAAATTCGTAGACACAGTAGGAAAATGAACAGTAATCATAATTTTAAAATGATAGAACCTAAACTATTGGTGTAGCCGGCATTAAGAGTAAAATAATTGATTTATTTACCAGTCCGCACTTCAGTCACACATCCAAATTCACAATTGACCTTCTCAGAGACTCAGAAGAATTTTTCTTTCGGGAAATTGCCCACCTCTTTACAACCTCTCTAAAGCAGACCTGAACCTTATAAAAAGGTATCAGTTTAAAACTAAGAATTATGAGGACGAGCTTAAGAAAGTATAAGGTTCTGTTTCTCTTAATGGAGAGACAGAAAAAGAGAAACAAAATAGACAGGAGAATAAATTTGTTGGAGATTATCCCTTTCGGAGATTTATCTGATCAAAATGAAAATGAAGTCATGTGGCAAAAATGAAAGACAACGAATGGACTTTGTGGTTGACCAACTGGATGACCAAAGTATGCAAACATTATGTAGTTGACATCAAATAACTCGATGAAGGGACGAACTGTGTAAATCTGAAGGAAGATAGCAGAAAAAACCACAAGAACACAGTAAATAGCCACAAATGTAAGTAAATATAAGAAACCCTGTCTTAAATTTAACCCAAGATCGAAGAATATATATATATAATATATATATATATATATATATATATATATATATATATATATATATATATATATATATATATATATATATATATATATATATATATATATATATATATATATATATATATATATATATATATATATATATTATATATATTATATATATATATGTGTGTGTGTGTGTGTGTGTGTGTGTGTCTGTGTTTGTGCGTGTGTGCGTGTGTGAATGTGTGTGTCTGTGTAGGTAACAGGTGTTTTACTTTATTTCTTTGCTTCTTATGAATTTGCTATAATTAAGATGATCTTGATATTCGTTTTCTCTTGGAATTCTTCTGAAAGAAAAGATGCAACTATTCATGAGAAACCATGAAGAAAAGTACAAATTTTCCATTGTCTCCATTTGAAAACAACATCTGCGAAGCATGTCGGCTCTTTTCCTAATTTCTTGAATAAAAAAACTAACAATTTTGCAGCACACAATTCTAATAGGCTCAGAGTCTTCACATCACCTTTAGTTCCAAAAGTTACAAAAGTATTTACAGAATTCGCCAATGGAAATTTAACTGAATATTTTTGCATTCAATTATGTTCCAAAATGTCTTTGTGGAGAACTTTGTTTTAAAATACAGAATGACAATTCCACTGAGCGCATTTCTATTTAGATTGATATCAATGATTAAAAAGATTTTTATGATTAAAGAATAA
>SEYY01004391.1:35000-74047 GCA_009176605.1 Armadillidium nasatum
TAATAATAATCTTCTCCCAGGAAGGGTTTTCACCCTGTCAGTGGAATCAGCATCTTTCTCCATCTGCTCTTATAAGTCCTAAAACATCCTGTTGGTTTCGGTACCTGTCCTTGAGTTTTATAAATACTCTCAGGTAGAGTTTTCCCCCTTCAGTTGGACTAGTATCGCTTTCTGTCTAATCTCTAAACACTCTCTAATAGAACTCTCCAAAAGGTTATGCTTCTTGGGGCTATCACGATACTATGGGGGCTATGGTTTCGATTGCTAGCTGGTTCTGGAGTTATTACAAGCAGTTAGCAGAGTAATCAGATGGCCAGGTTGCTAGTCCTATCGCCCTTTTTTTTGGGTTCTCCTCACATGATCCGATCCTGTCATCGATATTCGTGTTAATGTTTTTAAATTTTAAATTCGTTGAATTTTGAATATGAAACCGAAAGTTCATTATCTTGAAAGATTTGTTGCTTCTCCATAGATTTTGAAAAATAATTTTATTGAATTTTATTTTTATTTAAATTATTTTCCCGTAATATTAGCTTGAGTATGGTTCCTTAGTATTACCATAGTATATAGCATGGTATTACCTTTCCATTACAGAAACCATCCGCGTTCAGAAAGTCTGTTGTACACGACCAAGTAATATTTCACAGCAAAATAATTCAGTTTCTTTTACTCTGGATAGTATGATTTGGAACCATAGTACTATGTTGAAACCTTCTAAAGTAATAGTATTTGGGAGATTATAATTTACTTCTCTACCATATTTTATTAATGGTACATAATCTTTTAGTACTGTAATAGAATGATAATAATTTGCAGCTATAGTATCATTCTCCTATTCTTCTTTCATAAGCGTAAAGAGTACTTCACTGGCAAGCAAAATTAAAAAAAAAAAAAAAATAATAATAATAATAATAATAATAATAATAATAATAATAATAATAATAAAATAATAATAATAATAATATAATATAATAAAATAATATAATTAATATATAAATTATATATATATATATATATATATATATATATATATATATATATATATATATATATATATATATATATATATATATATATATATATATATATATATATATATATATATATATATATAACGCAAAATAACAATACCGTTAAGCTAGAAGAAAGAATGGAACAATCTGGCAAGGTCGTTCATTGACAAATATAGTTAATTAACAGTTATTCAACTGAAATTGAGTTGAAGTTAGTGACAAAGGGCTTAAAACGCTTTCCATCATTGAATGATGGGCTTATCAACCACCAACACCTCTACCAGAGCAACTACTGTGGCTTAATGGTACGTACAGTCTATGTACAGTAGTGGTAGAGTTCATGGTTGGTTCACGTTCTTGAAGGAGTTAACTCTATCCCTCCTGCTGTTCATAGATGGAAACTGCATTGAGGGTTCCTCTCCTCGAATAGGGCATATATATATATATATATATATATATATATATATATATATATATATATATATATATATATATATATATATATATATATATATATATATATATATATATATATATATATATATATATATATATATATATATATATATATATATATATATATATATATATATATATATATATATATATATATATATATATATATATATATATAATATATATAATATATAGGTTTTTGGAATGAGTTTGTTTTTGTTTTTTCCTTTTCTCAGCTGTTTGTTAGGAAATGATGTTAATAATATAATAAATTCCATTGGTAATACATTATCTTTAAGAATTCTAAATAATTAAAAAACAAATCAATAATCCCGACATTTAATTATAATAAATATCAAAAATCTCTTCCGTAATGAACGAGAATTTTCCCTGTGAGTCAGTCACAGAAAATTGGAGTTATAATGTCTGTGGTTTGAGTGAGTTTTAAAAATAAATATAAAAATAAATTAAAAATAAAAATAATTCCTTCGTATAGGCGAGCTTTTATACTTTTATATGCATGGCGGAGGGTTACGGCGTCCCTAGCTGGGAGTCTTATCCAGTTCCTCTAGTGGGTCTTCCTACTACTAACTTGCCCATCCTAGATAAAGTGATGTTTCCTGCCAAAGACCACAAGGTGTTATTCTTGAAATCAAACATTTAACATTTATCATTTTTAAACGCTATGTTTTTTACAATTACAATTTATTATTATTAAAGTTATATTCTAACAAAAGGCAAAAAATGAATCTAAAACAAAAAAAGAAAAAAAAAATACAACCCCTTTCTAAAAATTAATTAGGACTTATTTTAAAAGAGAGAGAGAGAGAGAGAGAGAGAGAGAGAGAGAGAGAGAGAGAGAGAGAGAGAGAGAGAGAGAGAGAGAGAGAGAGAGAGAGAGAGAGAGAGAACTCCCCACCCTCCAATATATATATATATATATATATATATATATATATATATATATATATATATATATATATATATATATATATATATATATATATATATATATATATATATATATATATATATATATATATATATATATATATATATATATATATATATATATATATATATACAACTATCTATATTTTCTTTCGCTTATGTTCTTCTAAAAGCTTATTTTATACACGTATATACAGAAAAATTAATACAATCTACATACTCATACACATACACGTACCCAATTGCACATAAATACGCACACACACACACACACACACACACACACACACACACACACTCATATATATATATATATATATATATATATATATATATATATATATATATATATATATATATATATATATATATATATATATATATATATATATATATATATATATATATATATATATATATATATATATATATATATATATATATATATATATATATATATATATATATATATATATAGTAAAGGATCAGCAGAAATAAAAGAGATTAAAATAATAATAGGTACAGATTTTTGCTACCCCGAGGTAAATAATTATTTTAATATAAAAATTGATGCTATTATGCTGTTTACAATCGGCGTTTTAAAAGCTTGAATATATTAAGTAATTATGAGGTTCGGTAAGTATTGGAAACCGATGAAATAAGGTAGAATTTATATAATTTATAAAATAAAAATAACTACAAAATTTTTATATAGCATCTTTTTTATTAAAAATAATTATATGAAAACGAAAATACACATTTGGCATAACATAGGAAATTGCTCTTCGGATCAGCTGGGTGTATTGATAGACATGTATGGCAGAAACTAAAGCGTTTTTTCGTTAGAAGGTGTAGACATGAGAAACGGCTTATTGTAGCTTCCATTTTTAAAGTAAATATATTTGTAAGTATGCATAATTTTGATCTTATTCTTTTCTTTAATTGAATAATAAATAAAGACGAGCAGTTTTATTATGTTTGATCCATATCTAGTTGGTTATTTGTATATAATTAGGCCTAAGTAATGATGCCGCATATGGAGACCATATAGACTAGGGTTTTGGAAATGTTTATAGTTATTGTGTGAATTATTACACTGCAGACTGAAGGCTTGTAGTCTTAGGATTTAGTTTATAAGTTTCTTTTAGTTATTGTAAGTTTTCGAAATGTTTCATTTATTGATTGTATAAATAATGTAAGATGTTTGGTGCTAGGCTACCGCATCACAAGCCGATTAGCACCATACCAAACATTTGATATATATATATATATATATATATATATATATATATATATATATATATATATATATATATATATATATATATATATATATATATATATATATATATATATATATATATATACAGCAATAGTTAAAATTGAGTTTGCTTCTTATATAGCAAAAAGAAGTTTTTCCCATGGTTATTATTTTTTATTATTATTAAACAGCTGATATAGTTGATGATAAGTTAGTTTGAGTAAGCAATTTTAGAAAGCTTTGTGTATTGTCAAATTGAATTTCAAGAAATATAATAATGTTAGCCATAATGGTTAATTCTAAGGAAAGGGTACTAATGGTATTGCACAGTCCTTATACCCAATATTTAATATATCTAAATTTGAGCTAATTGAACACTGGTATATATATATATATATATATATATATATATATATATATATATATATATATATATATATATATATATATATATATATATATATATATATATATATTTTAAAGAATTATTTAAATTGAAATCATCATGAATAATGCCTAAATTTTCCCCAAGTACTTAAGTTTTAAATATACACTATACTGAGTAAACACTTAGTATTGATTTCATATAGGGCCTGTATATATATATATATAGGCTGGGAACCTTTTTAACCAGGATTTTCGTCCCATGTATGGTTGCAGGAACATTGTTTCTTTAGCCGATGCCACCCTGCATCTTGCGGGATACAGTGTATTGAATGAAAAAAAAAATATATATATATATATATATATATATATATATATATATATATATATATATATATATATATATATATATATATATATATATAATAAAATTCATAACTCAATATATAATTATTATATAAAATATAACATAACCTTGTAGTACTAACCTAAGCAACTCCAAACCAATCAGTAGCTACTGACTTGTGTAAAACTCCTTACCTATCAATAACTATTAATCGAAATAAGGCAATAAACTGGAATTTTCCTACCTATCAATAACTGCAAACTAACTCAAAGTGGAAACCTAAGTATTGCTCATGACCTATAAATAATTGCTAACCTAAACAAGCTTAGAACTGGAGATGGACAGAACCCAGAGAAATGCCATTATTAATAGTTTTAAATCAGGAATAGTGGCTACCTACAATTGCTATAGAATAACTGGAGAAGGATAGATATTCAAAGAAAAAAGTTTAGATATCAAGGCTATGTGTTGTACTCTACTTGAAGGCCTTGGATATGTCTAGTGTCACAGCAAAGTATTCACCAAAGTGCCAATAGCAAAGAACTAAGAATCAGAGTAAAGAAAGATCAAGAGAGATAATTCCTTACTAAAGTCATAATTCTGATCAGAGATTAGATAGAGAAATTGAGATTTCCACAACTTTTTATTAAGGATACTTCAGAAAGAACAGATTAAAGTAATAGGATGATAGTAGAAGGTTTGAGGGGTACCCCTTTTTCAGTACAAGCTGAATGTGAACTTTTCAAGAAGGAAGGAAAGGTTGGAATGGAAAGACTCAAAATAGTTTACTTAGATAGGATGCAAACTTAGAAACACAATTTCTAAGAGCCAGACTTAAGTCCAGAGAGAGAAGAAATATGGGGTGGCTGATAACTGTATAAAAAATGAAGTTTAGGAGAAGACATTACATAGAATTGAAAACATTGATAGTTGTAAAAAAATATTGTTCAGGATGCAGTACAGTGCCCATGTTGTTTCAAGATTGTAATGATTTTTGATGTGGGAACAAAATTTTGTTACTGAAGTTCAGTGATAATTCTAAATTTCCCCCATTTGTTGAAAATTTTGAAATATGTTTAAAAGTTTAGCTTAATTTAAAACTTCTTTTTTGGGGCTGAAAGTGACAAAAATTTCTAGTTCCAATTTTAAAAATTATAAATTGGAATCAGCTGGAGGATATTGATAAATTAAGATGCCAGGATATGATTATATAGTAGTAATTCAAAATTATCTAAATGATGATTTATATATCTAGATATAACTAGTGTGTTATTAGAATTATAAGATAATATTACTAAGTAGAGCAAAGAGAATAATCTTTGCAATAGTTGTCATGCTGGTGAGTAAATATTGTCAATAAGCTTGGGCAATTTGTAAAGTTTTGAAAAAAAAATCTAGAAGATTCAAGTTTTTTAATATGGAAGAGATCCTTTTTCATGAAATTTTGAGTAGGTGATATATTTTGATTTTTATAGTCTGGATTTTTTTTTTTTTTTTTTTCGTCAACTATAATTTTCTAATATATAATGTCAGGAGGGGATTTCTATATAATTGAGATACTTAGATGCAAAAGGCTATAAGTCACAACTTATAATATTAGACCAGTTGCAGATCTAGAAAAAAGATTAAATTAGAGAGCTAGCTAAACATTTTTTGTGAAATCATGTATCGTACATTTTATAGTCTAGATTTTTTCCACTCACTTTTGACTTGTTGATTTACATTATCACATCACTAGTAATAATTCTCTTCATGAGAATTTCCATCCTCATTTTTCTCTATAGATCTAAAAGATGCTGATAATTTCATTGTGACTAAATACTGGTACTGATTCAGCAGTTTTGGAATGAACTTGCAGAATTGTGTTAAATTTATGGTGTTTTTGATTCGTATGTCAGTTGAAGTTATGACACCTGAATGATGACTGTCATCATTGACTCCTGCACATCTTTTACATTCATAGAACATTTAATTTTAAAAGATTCATATTTTCTGTATAGATCAATATAAAACATTGCCATAATAATATCCAATTTCAGTTCTTACATTGTTCAGACTCCAATACCTAAAGTAGAAATTGCTAAAATAGCTACCAATTTATTTTTAGGCATATCATACTTCTTAGATGTACATTGAATGGTTACTATTAATGTTTTATAGAATTTGCTTCAGCTTTTAAATCTGACAATATTAGATCTACAAATTTTTTTTTTAAATAAATGTAGTAGACATAAAGACTCATACAGCTTTTTTGTATTGTATGTTCTAAAATTAAGTACTGATAAACATGTTGACTGGGTCAGCATCCCTCTCAGTTCTTTTATCTTTAGTTATCTTCTCCTCTTAATGTTTGGATTGAGGTCAATGTCTTAATTATGGAATACTTGTCTGACTCCTTTCATCTCATCCTAGAATTATTTTGTCTAACCCCCCCACTCCTCCCAACTTCCACATCTGTATCTTTTTCCCATTATTCATTGGTATCTCTTCCAGATGTCCATACCTTCTCAACCTGGCCTCATCAGTGCTGTTTATTATATGCTTCACTCCAGGTCTTTTCCATCATGGTCCTATTCAATTCTGTGTTACTCAGGTGGTTTCAGTTTCATATAGCAGAATGGGCATCAGTACACTTTATATTACTGTCTTGACCACCACATTCATTTGCTTTTCCTTCATGATGGGATACAAGCTGTCATTGCTTTGTCACAAAGCACTATTCTCTAAGTAATCTCTGATATTTCCTCCTTCCCTAGTAAATTCACTTTAAAATACTTACATTGTTTATTATTTTCAGTTTCCTTAAACCATCACATTTATTCTTTTCTCTTCTAAATTTTTTTAAAAAAAATTGAGCACCTTATTACACTTCCACCTCTATACCACTTTTAAGGGGACTGTAAGTACATCATAATTTTGTCCTTTTGAATCCATGTTCTTCATTCTCAAGCTGTGGTTCTTTCATATATCTCTGTCAGATCATGTATTAATGGATATTCCTCTTTAATTTCTACAAAACTATTATTCTTTTATAAATTAGTATTACCACAGATGTATCTTATCTCTGGAATTTTTACCCTACACCAGTACATATTTAGAAATTTGGATGCTACTTTCTGCTGTAGTTAATATTACTCAATTTCATCTTAGTTCCTTTATATACATTTTTTGTGTACCATTGTTCCTACTGTGTCCCTCATTGCTCTCCTTTTCACCCCTTTTCTGTTCTAAACTTGAAATTCAGATGTTAAAAAAAAAAAGTAAAAGGTCGCAAGCTTTAGTAGCTACATCCAAACCACCACCTTCAAGCGATAGAATGAGAGAGAAAGGTAGGTAGGAAAGAAGGTAGGTTTGGAAAGTGGAAAGTTTAGAAATTGAAGCTTTTTTTTTTTTTTTTTTTTTTTTTAACATGTTGCTGCAACTTATGTGCAGAGCCCTTTTCAAGGTGGAGGCATAATTAAAAGATAAAAAAAAACCCACTCAATTCAGAACCTAACATAAATCCCTCAGGTGGGCACAGACAGAGGATTTAAAGAGAGGTAAGTTAAATACAGAAGGAAAAACAGACTAAGGTAGGGTGTTCCACAGAACAGGTGGATGGAAAGGAGGTACCACAACATGCAAGCCTTTTGCCAAGCTCACACAAAATTCATATGAAGGCACCCCTTGTGCTGCAAGGGCAACACACAATGGTTGTGGAATGCAAGAGGTCAACTCCCTCAAGCACCTGCCATTGTAGTACCTATAGAAAAGAGAGAGAGAATCAAGGGAGTTTGAAAGTAGTCCACAGTTTATTAGTCTCTTAGTCTTAGACTCAACCTTATTCAAAAGAAAGGTGGAACTGGAACCACCCCAAATGTGAGAATAGTACTCCATACAAGGATGGATAAGACCCCTATATAATTGGAGTAACTGTCCAGAAAAAAAATTCCCACAATCTGAATAGAACCCCCAGCTTTTTAGAGGCCACTTGTCAATATGTCTAATGCTGCAGCAAAAAAATTTATTAAAATTCCGAAAAGCAGTGAACTGAGGGGTCAAAGAGAAGAAAAAGATTGCTAATAGAGCGTTTTTTTAACAAAAGCCATACTTGCAATCAGTGATAAAATCGGAAGAATTATGATGTTTCTAAATCTTCCTGTACAGGATAGATACAATAGTTTAGAAAGATCAGAGGCTTATTAAAGGAATAGAAAGACAGTAAAAGGTCTGAGAGAGGGTACCCCTTTTTGGCACATTATTAATGAATGTACAATTCCAGCAAGAAGATAGAAGCAGAAAGTCAGAGAAGCAATAATTTTCCAAGGCAGGGTGCAAGCTCAGAAGCACATGTTATAAAAATGACAGCAGGTACCATCAAGACTGTATACATCCTTAGTGTTAAATTTCGGAGAGGGCTGAATTATAAAAAATAAATTCAGTATTGGGTAAAAATGAGTTGGAGAGGTTGAAGAAGAAGAATTGTCTATGGTATAATTAGAAGCAAAGGTTTTGGCAAAGAGTTCATTTTTAACAGAAGTCAAGACCATAGTTATGTTGTCAAAAGATACAAGAGGAGGGAAAGAAAAAGAAGCAAAGTTTGTGTTGAGATATTTTTGCAAAACAATAGAAAATGCATGGGAAGAGGAACCAGATAGATTATTGCATTTTCTACTGGAAAAAAGAACTTTTGGTGTTAACAAAGAAAGGATTTTGCATGAAATATAAGTTGGCATGATTTTCTAGTCTAAACACTATGGTAATTCCTGAAGGAAATTTCCTTACGGCCAAACAGTATGAGAACAAGGAAAGTTTTTTTTAAACTAAGGTTTGTTTGGTTTAGCTGAAGGGAATGAATATAGAAGTATTCCTCCATGCCAGAGAGAACCACTTCTGAGGGACTTCTCCCGCAGAAGCAATAATCATTTTATGGAAAATCAAAAAGTACAACCACAAGTCTGAGCAGTTTGATGCACCGAAATGATACAAACGTTTCCTCGCAATATTCAGGGGTCTTTCCATGGAAGAGGATACAGAAATAAGGTGTTCAGGTGAACAGTCTAACAGTATAAGTAGAAGGATTAGAAGTTTAGAATGTTGTGTTCATCCCCAAGGCAACAAAGTAGACAAGTAGGGAGTTGCATCCTCTGTTCAAGGTCAATTTGGATCTAAAACCAGGTTTTTTTTTTTCATATAAAACCCCAAAAACTAAGTCCCAGTGGGCTTTTTTTTTTTTTTTTTTTTTTTTTTTTTTTTTTTTTTTTTTTTTTTTTTTTTTTTTTTGTTTATATTCAACTTGTATCGTAGTTTAAAGTTTGATGAACTAAGAGCTATTCGTTGTTACAACAACACTCCGATCTGCAAGAAAATTAGGGCATGAATGGACTGAAGTTTCAAATGTTGAAAGCACTAGCAAAGTATAGTGCAAGTTTTGCAATAGTGAAATAATTAACAAGATTTTGATAGAGTTGATAGAAAAGTGGATTTCTATTTTTATCATGATTATTTAGCAGGTTTTACTGCATTCAGAATAAAAGATTTCTGAAAATCATGTTTAACAATCAAATTCTGAACTTAAACAAGGAGAAAACAGCAAAGTAGTGGTGTCATGAGAATCGGACATCAAAAGACAGCAATTCAACACCAGGGTTTTGTTAATTTTTGCTGTAACTTACTGAGCTTTCTACAGAGTTCTGCCTCAATTGTAAGGATGCTTTCTACATTTTGTCTTGTTCGGACTAAGTTAAGGAATCAACTAAAAATTGAAAAAGTATAAAACGTGAAAGTTAATAGGCAATTAAACTTACATAATAAGTGATGAAGATTGGCCACTTATATATATATATATATATATATATATATATATATATATATATATATATATATATATATATATATATATATATATATATATATATATATATATATATATATATATATATATATATGAACTTAGAAACATTCTTCTGATTAGAGAGAAAAAATCCTATTATTTTATTTAAAAATCTCATTTATTTTTAATTATTCTGAAAAGAACCAAAGTGGGTAAAATAGCAGTTTTCTTCAGGTGAGTTTTTTTTTAAAAATCTGGGTGGGGTTTGAAAAACCCAGGTGGAATATGAAAGAGTATTATGGTATGAATGAACTGAAGTTTCAGTGCATAAAAGCACTAGCAAATCGCAAGTAAGGCAACAATGAAATCAAGAAGATTAACATATGCATAGGAAGAGTGGGCAATTTCTAATTTTTCCTGGTTTTATGAAGGTTTTACTGCATTCAGGATAAAAAATAGATATGTTTCCAAAAATTGTTTAACAATCAAATCTTGAACTTACACAAGGAGAAACTAGTAAAGTGGTAGTCTGGCCTGGAGAATCAAACATTGCAAGACAGTAATTTGCCACCAGGGTTTTGTCAATTTTTCTTTGCAATTTTAAGGCGCTGTCTACCGAGTTCTACCTCAAATGAAGGGTGTTTTCAACTTCTGGTCTTGTTAGACTGAAGTTAAGGAATCGACTTGGAATTGAAACTACTGCAAAACATGTGAAAATAAATAGGCAATTAAACTTAAACACAGTACCTTACAACATAAGTGATGAAAATTGGCAACTATTATTACTAATTGTTTTATATATATTATATATATATATATATATATATATATATATATATATATATATATATATATATATATATATATATATATATATATATATATATATATATATATATATATTATATATATATATATATATATATATTATATATATTATATATTTATTATTATTTTATATTATTTATATATATATTATATATATATATATATATATATATATATATATATATATATATATATATATATATATATATATATATATATATATATATATATATATATATATATATATATATATATATATATATATATATATATATATATATATATATATATATAGCCCTCTCAATTTTGAGTAGTTGATGAATCATATTTATGTATTCTTTTTCCACTGTTTCTATAATTTTGTCTTTTATATATATATATATATATATATATATATATATATATATATATATATATATATATATATATATATATATATATATATATATATATATATATATATATATATTATATAATTTATTTTAATTTTTTTTATTTATAATTTGAACATTTAATTATTTTTTTCATTTCTTCAAATTATTTTGAAGCTCTTTTTGCTGCCCCTCCTGCCAGGCATTTGGGGCAAGAGGTACCATCTGCCTCCCCCTCCCCCCTTCTAGTTATGCTCCTGCTAATAAAATTTCTCTGAACTCATATATATATATTTATATATATATATATATATATATATATATATATATATATATATATATATATATATATATATATATATATATATATATATATATATATATATATATATATATATATATATATATATATATAGGAATTAGTTATTCATTTCACATTTTTTTTAACTAACCAGAAAGTCATTAGAAAAAGTATTGGAAAAATT
Source organism: Armadillidium nasatum (assembly GCA_009176605.1). Taxonomy (NCBI): domain Eukaryota; kingdom Metazoa; phylum Arthropoda; class Malacostraca; order Isopoda; family Armadillidiidae; genus Armadillidium; species Armadillidium nasatum. Next base: position 46,908 of record SEYY01004391.1, read on the forward strand.
GGAGAACTTCACTATAGACCATAAATTGCGCATTCTTATTCATTGTCCCTTCATTATTATTATTATTATATATATATATATATATATATATATATATATATATATATATATATATATATATATATATATATATATATATATATATATATATATATATATATATATATATATATATATATATATATATATATATATATATATATATATATATATATATATATATATATATATATATATATATATATATATATATATATATATATATATATATATATATATATATATATATATATATATATAGAGATAGAGAGCAATTTGATGTACATTTTGCATATAGTAATGTGATTTGTTGGATTGTCATTTTATTATTATTTACATTTTGTCAACATCACAGTTTTAAATTTTAAATATATTTAGGAACTAATTCATGTCTGGAGCAGGAGGTGGAGCTGCTAGTGGGTCAGAAGGTGCATCTCTTGCACCCACTCGTACATCATCATCATCATCAGTTTCAACACCTTCTGGAGCTTCAAGTAGAGAGTCTAAAAATCCTAAGATGTCAAAAGCGTTAAGTACAAGTGCCAAAAGGTATGGGTTACCTTTATTATTATTATTATAATTATTTATAATGATAATAATAATTGCAACTCCACTTCTTTTTTATATTTAATGTTAGTTTGCAATCTTTTGGATTTGTATGTAATATGTTACATAGGGCCTTAACATTAATATTATTATTAGTAATATATAACAATATATTATAATACTTAATAATTATTATTTGTTTGAAATACATCATCATAAATCATCATTGAAAGGCCAAATTGCATTAATTTTGAAGCTATACTGCTTGTTTAAGCATAGTTGGTTGCTGATCTGAATTAACTGAACAAATCAGATAATTAGGTGTTTAATGAGTTAAAAAAAATAAAAAAAAGTAAAATTAACATGTAAAAATTTATCGGTTAATCTACATAGTTTGTTTAGGGTACTGGTATTTCACATTACAAAAAAAAATAAATAAATGTTTTTAAACAAATAAAAATTCTGCTTTGATACAGGATTCAGAAGGAGTTGGCTGAGATTACGCTAGATCCTCCACCAAACTGTAGTGCTGGTCCTAAGGGAGACAATTTGTATGAATGGGTGTCTACTATTTTAGGACCCCCTGGCTCAGTGTATGAAGGAGGGGTATTTTTTTTGGACATTCATTTTTCTGCTGAGTACCCCTTCAAGCCACCAAAGGTATTGTAAGATTTATATTGGTAGCTTATTATTGAAATAGTCAAGTAAGTTTTGTGTGTGTGTAATATATATATAGTTAAAATTTATTTATTTATTATTATTTTAATAGGTGACTTTCCGAACCCGTATCTACCACTGCAATATTAATTCTCAAGGAGTGATTTGTCTTGATATTCTTAAGGATAATTGGTCTCCGGCCCTGACAATTTCTAAGGTGTTACTTTCCATATGTTCCCTCTTAACGGATTGCAACCCAGGTATGTTAGTTTCGCTAATGAAACATTGGAGCTTATAATTTATGATAAATTTTAATAGTCTATCAGTCAATCTCCTCGTTATCTCTCTTGTGATCATAAATTTTATAAAAGTTTGTAAGGTAATAAATAAGAACACGCGCGCGCGCACTACTTCCAGCTTTTAGGGTGAAATGAATTTCAAAAATAATTTTTTTTTTTAAGATGGTTTGTTCAACAAGGACTTGATACCTTTCTCAAAACAACTATGTAATTGCTGTTATCTTGAACTCTTGAACCGATGTTATGCTTTTTTTTTTTTTTTTTCTTCAAAAGAAATCACATTGTAATTCATAGAGTTCTCCATTAGTGATTAAAAATTTTGTTTCGATGGTCGATTCGGTCATGTTTTGAATATGGGATGCAGTTTCCCCAACTACTTTTAACATACGTTTATGTTATTGTCTTATAACATAAGAATAGAATCATTAAAAAAAAAAAAAAACTGTAGATGGAAGCCACATTTGCATATCAAGACTAATATCAAAAAGAATTATATTATCACTTTCTTTGAATTAAAATTTTCATCATGCAATAATCCACCCTCCAGTTATTTACATTCAGTATTAAATTTATTGTTAAATTTTAAATAAGCTGAATAAGAAAAGAAAAATAATTGATGTTCCTTCTTCATTTTACAGCTGATCCGCTTGTAGGAAGCATTGCCACGCAGTATTTGCAGAATCGAGAGGAACATGATAGAATTGCCAGGCTTTGGACAAAACGCTATGCGACTTGATTTGTTTTGTCTGTAATATATCTAAGCATGTTTAATATAATATTGTGCTCTTAATTTCAGTACATTTATATTATTATTATTATTATTTATATTATTTATTATTGTAGGTAATAATTAATTTAAGAGTGAATATTTCTTTAGTTATTTTGACTTATTTTATTTTTTTTGGTTAATAGTTTCATGACGATACGTTTGAAAAGATAACTAAAACGGTGCTCTTTGTAATTTTCATTTCAAATTCATAAATGTATAAAGTAATGTAAAAAAACAATTGTTAATTTAACTTGGTATTATTTAAAAAAACATTGATACAAATATAAAGAAAGTGGATATTTGCAATATTACGCAGTAAGGCAGTGCATGCAAAGGAAGTGTTAGTTGAAACAGAAAAAAAATAATAAGTGGAAATAAGGCCCACGCACGTAAGGCCTATTTATTTTCATGCTATGTTTCATGTAAATAAGTTAAGCCTACTTTAATTTAGTATATTATTTTTGTAATATAATAATGTTTATTAAGCATTATCGTATGGGTATTTTTTTCTTTTTCTTTTTTTTTTTTTTTTTCTTTTTGACAATTATTTTTTTTTCTTTTTCTAATGTGATAAGTATAGTCATAGGAAGAAGGAAGTCATGTGATTATGATTCGTAAAGATGTTACATGAATACTGGCTGTGATTTCATCACTTTGAAAGCATTCATTTAATAATAGTAATAATAATAATTAATAATAATTAATAATATAATTAATTAATATATATATATTTTAATAATATAATATATATATATATATATATATATATATATATATATATATATATATATATATATATATATATATATATATATATATATATATATATATATATATATATATATATATATATATATATATATATATATATATATATATATATATATATATTGAATTGAATGAAATGATATGAGGAAAGATCTTGAACTTGCTTTTTAATTATCTCGTATTTGTAGAATGTTTTAAATATTAATTAATTATTATTTCATTTTGTTTTTTTCTCTACCTATATTTATTTATTTTTTTTAATGTGTCGTTTGATATGTGACCTTTCATGCATATGAAGCAAGTCGCAGTTATGAGAAACTTTGTTACATATTGGGAGACAGGGGTCGATTATGGAAAGGTCCCACCCCTTCTCTATATATATTTTGTATGAAAAAAATTGCTTCACCAAGGTGATAAATATTTTGAAAGAATATACACAAAAAGTTAGAGTACCCTTGGATCCTTCCCATGTGTAGTTACGACCTTGTTAATGAAACGTTCGTAAATCTTATCTGAAATTTTGGTTGTGAAGTTTTTGTGGTTGCTGAGAAATTTTATATTAAATGTTGGCCTGTTTTAACAAATCATAAAAAAAAAGGTCAAGAAAAAGTTGCATAAATAGTAATCACATATGGTTACATATGAAAATGGGAAATCTTTGAACCTGGATGAGGCAATTTTGGTTAATGTTCATTGTGAGTATAAATGGAAGTAAAACGAAAACAACAACAAAATTTTAAAACTCCAAAAGAGAGATTTGTGGAGAAGAACGAACAAAATTAATGCTTGTCAGTTTAATAAAAAGTGGTAAAATGACAATCTATGTTTAAGATGTGAATAATGAAGCTAGTCCAAGTCTGGTTGGACATAAATATTTACCAGTTATACCAAGAAATTTGACAATTACTTTTAAAGTTAGTCTAAGAGATTGGGTCTCAGAAGTGAGAGTATTAAAAACTAGTCGTCTTAGAGAATTTGTAATACATTTTTTTAAAAATCTAAGACGAGCAAATCTATGAAACGTTTGCAATGTGCGTGCTTAGTTTTCTACTATGTTTTAGAAAAATTACAAAAGCTTTTTGTGGAATTAAATTTTAAAATTTTAAAATTTGTAATGTAGCAATAAATTTCATAGGTAAAAGCATTGATGAAAACTGTAGAGAAATAGGAAACCCAGTAGGAGGAATTAAAGGGATATAACTAATTAATAATAAACCCTTAATTTTGGACATATTTATTTGATGTTATGTGACCGACACATTTTTCTATTTTTGAAACTTTTTTTTTTTTTAAACATTTTAACCACTTCAGTAGTTTTTAAGATTTGCGTTAAGACATAATGGGAGCGTAAAGAAAATTCTGGAAATTACTTCACCGTGCCTGAAAGCATTTGTTTGTACTTTAATTATACGTATATTTCATTCACACATATTGACCTTCCGTAAAATATCAAAATCTATGGTCTCTATGTTTTCACAAGTCAATATTTGCTGGGTTGTGATGCTTCCTTAATTGAATGTACGTATTCATTCAGTCATTATCCAAGCGTTCTCATACTGTTCGTATGCACTTGTCCTTTTAAATATCGCCGCATGTATAAATTGCATATATTAAACAAGTATGGGGTAAGGCGGGAACAAAGACTTGCCCAGTATGTATTTTCTCTGCAAGTATATTCTGAAATACTGGTCAGCTAGTGATGAGAAATATAACATGAGGCATGCATTGTCCCGTTGATATAATATATATATATATTATATATATATATATATATATATATATATATATATATATATATATATATATATATATATATATATATATATATATATATATATATATATATATATATATATATATATATATATATATATATATTGGTTTCATCCCACAGTAAAGATTCTGTAGGTGTTACACTAAACAAGTTATCTTCAAACTTCATTTTTAGCAATTTTTAAGGCTTCCTCAAAGTTCCTTCCAGCAGCGAGATATAGTACAGTGTAAAGCCTAAAATTTTCATCTTTAATTTTTGCTGCAGCGGATCTGAAATGATTACCTGATGAAAATAAACGTTAAAACATTAATATCAACACTATTATTAATATATTTGTACACTAATCATTGTGTTATTATTTTGGCAATTTCTGACCACTACTGAATTTTTTAATAAAGTAAATTAATCATTATATATTAAAATTTCGAATTTCGTTGGTTTCAATAATTATGATTGTCACCAAAGTCTTTTAATTATTTTTTTTGTCTTATACATTTTATCCTATTTTCCATCTGTGGTTTTTGATATTGATTAAATTATTTGGCTGATTAAATTAATTAACTGACCGAATAAATTAACATATATATGCTTATATATGTCAGCTGATATTTATTTACAAAGTCTATGTCTATTTAAATATAAACATTCCACGAAAGTCAAGAAATCAGAAATTCGATAGATTTATAGAAAAAAAAAAAAAAAAAAAAAAAACTTTTTTTTTTCATTTTGTTCTTTTTAATTTCTGTAAGTGGGGTATTTAAGGTTTTTAACATCATGAGCTCTTAATAGCGTTTGTAGAGTAGAGTCTGAACTCGTGATGGCCTGAAGGGCAGTATTTTGTCTGCCTGGAAGGACGTCATATGCTCTCGTATGTGAGGTCCGCTCTCAAAAACAAAAATAAAATATTTGCTAATTTTTTGTGGCGTCTCGCCATAGTTCTCGCTTCTTTTATTGGAAGGTATGTGGCAACCCTGCTGAGGTATCTGCGCCTTGTCATGGTCTATGGACTGAATAATATTGAAAAGCTATTCTGTATGGGATGTTTTCCGTTTTAATACCTCAAGTAGTAGTAATGGAATATTGTAGAACCCTAGTGAGAGAATTTGCATGAATATGGTTTTTGAATATTTTGGATTCCAAGAATATTTTGCATATTTAATGATGAAATGTATGTGCGAACTCTTTGCTTGATTTGCGTGAGGAAAGTTGGAATGGGACGTGCCATTAGAATATAAGAAAATTGAGACATAAGCCACAAGGGCTTATCAAGACTTTCTCAGTCAAAATAGCAAAAGTTACCATTCACTATGAATAGGTTTGTCGCTTACCTAACTTTCTTCATGCAAACAATCATGCCAACCATATTTCCAATGTAACATTCAGTTTATCAAGCTATAAATGGGTCATTAAAACTCTAAACTAACATGCAAAATCCCTGATGTCACAAGGGATTGTTCAAAAATACTCATTAAAATGTTGCCTTGAAAGCAGAATCAATCGTATATTGATCTAACCCTTCTTAAAAGTGAAAAGTTACTATCAATAATGCCTTGTGGTAAATTTACCATTCCAGAAATTAATTACTCACTTTAGGAAAAAATATTCTCATATCTAGATAGTATACTTTTTACGTTTTATTATTTTGACAGTAAAAATTTGATCCAGCACAATCCCTATCATAAAAATATACTGAAATGCATTTTACATATACTTTTACTTATAAAAAAAGTATATTAAAAAAAAAAATATATATATATATAACAAAGGATATTAATGCTAAAAATATAGAAATAACTGTCTTTTGATTGTCTATTATTAATTAATTTAATTTAGTATTTAGAAATTTTTTAATATTGCTATTATTTTTTAGTACTTAGTATTTTCTAACATTGCGAATATTATTTTATCTTCAAAAGAAAATGAAAATAGATACAAATTTTTTAAAATTTAAAAATTATGAAATTTTTTTTTAAAAATATATATATATATATATATATATATATATATATATATATATATATATATATATATATATATATATATATATATATATATATATATATATATATATATATATATATATATATATATATATATATATATATATATATATATATATATATATATATATATATATATATATATATATATATATATATATATATATATATATATATATATATATATATATATATATATATATATATATATATATATATATATATATATATATATATATATATATATATATATATATATATATATATATATATATATATATATATATATATATATATATATATATATATATATATATATATATATATATATATATATATATATATACATATATATATATATATTATTTTTTTTTTTTATTTTTATTATATTTTTTTATTTTTTTTTATTTAACACTGAAAGAAAGTATTTGCTAGGTTAGGCCTCTTTGCTGGCTGTAGGTATACATTCTACCCTTCAAGTCAAGGTTAGGTAAAAAAGTATACCTACATCCAGAAAATAGGCCTAACCTTGTAAATGCATGCTGTCTCAGTGCATAAATAAAAGAAAAAAAATTACAATAGCTCATATATATATATATGGTAAAGGTGGAGATTGTTTCTGAGTTTCGATTGTTAAAAAATATCGAAAATCGAAAATATCGGAGAAGCCTATCGTAAACAAGAGAGTTGCCAGAGGTACTATTACTAGACATACACACAATTATTATTACTTACTTTTCTAGCAGAACCTATTCGATTATCATAACCTGAACTAAAAGTTGCCGTAAAAGAGGCCTATAACAAGAAGTTGCCGTAAAAGAGGCCTAACCTACACAAGAACGTTGGCACGACTATAAAACGAAACTGAGTTATAAAAAAAAGTTATAGGCAGGAAAATATCGATTAAAATAAAATATCGACATAAAAAAATATCGATATAAAAAATATTGAAACTATATATATATATATATATATATATATATATATATATATATATATATATATATATATATATATATTATATATATATATATATATATATATATATAATATATATATATATATATATATATATATATATATATATATATATATATTATATATATAATAACATAAAATAATATAGAGAGGGAGAGATGGCAATATTATGTTAATTAATTTATTCTTTTTTTATATACTGATTAATATTAATAAAATAATTACAATGCAAGGCAGAAAATAATAAAGTTGAAGGACAAATATAGCAACCTCGTATTCAATTATTTTTGTGTAAATAAAAGATAGGCAAAGAACAGTCGCTTTGCTATCTGGAGTAAATATATATATATATATATATATATATATATATATATATATATATATATATATATATATATATATATATATATATATATATATATATATATATATATATATATATAATTATTATTAATTTTGACCAGTAAGTATATTTGAATAGAAAAATAGAAATAAATAGAAAATAGAAAACATTTAAATATACCTATAACATTGAAATTAAAATGTGTGTGAAAGGCAAGATGTGAGACATGTGTTAGTGTGTTTATTTAATTTGGAATTCTTATTGTAATTTATGAAGGAGACACTGGTAATATATCATATTTTCTTAGTTACTCCCATATTTTGTGTAATTGGCCCTTGAAAATGGAAAACATTTAAATGTATAATATTGAAATTAAATTGAATGTGAAACCTATAATATGAGGCATGCGATAGTTTGTTTATATAATTTGGAATCCTTGCAATGTTATGAATGAGATGCGAGTATCACATTTTCTGAGTCACTCCCATATTTTGTGCAATGGAACTTTAAAAATGAAAAACTTATTTAAATATAATTCTTTGAAATTAAAATTAGTGTGAAAACAAAAATGTGAGGCTTTGGTTTGTGTGCTTATATAATTTGGAATCCTCATGGTAATATGAACAAGATGCTGGTATCACATTTTCTGAATCTCTCATATTTTGAGTAATTGAACTTTGAAAATGATGAATGAAATTAAAAATTTGCTTAAATAAATTACTTTGCAATTAAAATGAGTGTGAAAGCTAAAATGTGAGGCATCCATTAGTGTGTTTATATAATTTGGGATCCTTATGGTAAAATGAATAAGGTGCTGTCATCACCTTTTCCAAGTCACTCCCTATTTTAAGTAATTTAACTTTAAAAATAATAGGGGAAAATGGAAAAATCACCTTTTCTGAGTCACTCCATATTTTGAGTAATTTTACTTTAAAAATAATTGAGAAAATGGAAAACTTATTTTAATATTTTGCATTGAAATTAGAATGAATGCAAGCTGAAATATTAGACATGGTTAGTTTATTTATATAATTTGGAATCCTTATGGTTATTTTAATAAGGTGCTAGTATCACATTTTCTAAGTCACTCCCATATTTTGAGTAATTGAACTTTGAAAATGATGAGTGACAATGGAAAATTTATTTAAAGATATGTTTTTTATTTCTTATTGTATCCTCACCTTTATTTTGCAGAGTAGTTTAGCAGTTTTTTAAGGCCAGAATTGCTCATTTTAGTAGGCCTGTGCAGTGAAATCATAATTCAAACTTTTAAACTAGACTTGCTTCAGGCACATAAGAATTAACTCATTTTGATGAACTTGTCATTCATTATCAGCAAAGAGTTTAAGTTGAACTCATGTCTGCTATATTAATAGTTCACTTTTCAGTAAGCACCTTAGGAAAATATTTTTAAGTTATATGGTACCTTTTGTAGATTTTCAATTTTATGGTTAAAATTTTTTTATATATTTTTAAAAGATTCTTTTTGATATGTTAAATTACATAAGAGAAATATAATTATATAAATCTGTCATTCACCACCACCTTTATGGCTTGATAATGTTGGTATTCAACCCTAAAAGGAAAACTATTTTTAATGAAGAATTAAAACCACCCAGGTTAGTAAATTTTCATATATATATATATATATATATATATATATATATATATATATATATATATATATATATATATATATATATATATATATATATATATATATATATATATATATATATATATATATAATATAAATAATATATAATATATATAATATATATATATATAATATATATTATATATATATATATATATATATATATATATATATATATATATATATATATTATATATATTATATATATATATATATATATATATATATATATATATATATATATATATATATATATATATATATATAATATATATATATATATATATATATATATATTATATATATATATATATATATATATATATATATATATATATATATATATAAAGACAAGGAAAATGTTTCTGCATACCAGGATTCAAAACAATAATGAAAATAATTAGCTAAAAAGTATCTAATATGTCAGTAATGAAAATAATAGAACAGTGCATTTAAAGGTTAAAATTTAAAATAAAAAAAATTTGAGGGGGTACAAGTAAGGAAATAAATTTCTTAGTTAAATGTGCCAATAGAAAGGCAGATATGTGATTAGCACATGAGATATTAATATTTCTGAAGAAAAAAATATAAGAAAATCAAAAGAAACATTATTATCTAGAGAAAAGAACTGCTATGATATTAGGAAAAGAAATAAAATATTGATGGGTTTTCTCTTTCAAAGTGAATATAGCTTCCCATCACCATCAAAGTGTGTGTGTTATAATGACCACTTTTCTCTTAAGATTGGGGAAAATTATTTTATATTGTTAGAATTTCATTACTAAAGGAAAAAAATGTTATTACATTGTTATATGTACTAACTCTTTATTTCAATATTATTCCAGTCCTTGCAAGCACTGTATTGGGGTTGGGTGTATTTATTCAATAATTGACAAATTTTGTTGCATGTTTGTAATTATCTATGGAATTAAAAAAAAAAAAAAAAAAAAAAAACATTTTTAAGAGAAGGTAAGAGATGCTGTTGGCTTCCTTTGTATATTTGTACACAATATATATTTTTTCAAAAATTTTCTTTCAAAAGTTAATAGAGAATGAGGAGGAAAGATTAAAATTAAGGAATATGAAAAGAAAGTGGTATTAGAGCAAGATAATGCGCTGAATATTAGAAAAAAAAAAGTTTACATGATTTCTCAGCATGATTGATTTTGAGACTGTTAAGAAATTGTGGGATATTTGAAGAGAAAATATGAATTTATGACGAATAATGAATAATTTTAAAAAGAATAAAGTTGGATAAAGAATCAGATATCCCTAAAATAAGTTGTATTTAAGTGAAACTATAGCAATTTATACCTAAAATTTTGATTGGTTAAAAGTAAAAATAGCTTATTGTGGGAAGTTATGAAAGGATTAATAGAAAGAAAAGTTGAAATAATAATTACAGGTGAAATTGATGTATCATAAGTAACAAGTTGTTGATAAAGGGGTGAAAAGGAAAGTAAAATTATAAGTCAAAACAACTGTCAACTAATAATAGCACCTGTACGAAGAGGAGAATAAAGAATAATTCAAAGTTAACTTTGTGGAAGAATTTAATTTTAAAATATAAACACAAATTAATGTGATGTAAAAACTGGCCTATTTTTTTTTTTTAATTAGGCCATTTAATTTTATCCTTTTAGTGTAAATCTTATGTAATAAATGAAAGTATGTAAAATTATTTATTTTTAGAGCCAAAATGACAAAAGAAGATAAAAAAGAACCATTCCTAACAAACTTGGGAAGGGCAACCATGAGAGGTCTAAGAAAATGCAAAAAATGTGGTACGTTGAATGGAACAAGAGGGTATTCATGCAAGAATAAGCATTGTGATGTTGTTTTTAAGGAAGCTGGAGAAAAGAAAAAAGCTTCAACAGAACCATGTAAAATACATACTGGGACAGCTGCTCAGGTTAGCTACTTTATTTTCAATTAAAACAAATTATAGGTATTCAGTCTTGATGTAATATTTCTTCGGAAGCTTTTATTATCGTTTTGTTCATATTTACCTTTTATCATGTTACTCCATTTATACATGTTAAATTTCCTGTTTAGATATTTTCAGTTCGGGTCCGGGACAAAGGTCCAGATTATAGAAGCTTTGTTCAGCTGGCAACAAATATGAGTAACAACAATGCTCATAGTGTCATAATAAATAATGGATTTCAATCCCAGGAAATCTTTCTAGATGGAACAAAATGTTTCGTAGAATCTTGTCAGAAAATCCAAAAATATTCAATAACAGTAACTTGTAAAGATGTAAGTGCAAAACTTATATATATATATATATATATATATATATATATATATATATATATATATATATATATATATATATATATATATATATATATATATATATATATATATATATATATATATATATATATATATATATATATATATATATATATATATATATATATATATATATATATATATATATATATATATATATATATATATATATATATATATATAATATATATATATATATATATATATATATATATATATATATTTTTTTGAAAAACGGAATGAGAAACTTTTTTTTTTTATGTACAAATATTACATTATTTTACATTTAATTTTTTTACTATTAAAGCTAACTTATATTTAATAATGGAACAATATTCGCATTCAAGAAATTGTTTTCCATTTTCCTTTAAAAAAATTTTTTATTATTGAATCATTCGGTCAGAAGCAATCAGAAGATTTTTTATGGATATTAGAGATGGCTTTACCCATGGAAGTTTTTTGTTTGCATGCTAGTTTAATAAAAGGTAGATATATTGTTGAACTAAAGAATGAATAATTATAAGGCACCAGTAAGAAACAAATTAGTATGTAAATAAATGGATAAAATTAACTTTTAGAAATCTTACATATAAGTTAATAATAACATTTTCACTTAATAATTATATGCAGTTAATTTGTACCTTTTTTGTTTTATCTGTAGACAACAGCTTCTTTGTGCAATCATATAAAGGCTGCAGCTAATTGTTACAAAGGTGCCCAACCCTTATCCTTCAAAAATTCAGTCTTAAATACTTTTCCAATACCATCAGAATTCAAAGACGAAATGTATCAGTTAGCTACAAATACATGTGGTCCTCTCGTTCAGAGAGTTTCAAAAGGTCTATTTGTGGTGAAGTGTAAACCAGATTCTACACATCCATTAGGTTTTCTTCATTTCTCTATTACTCAGGTAAAAGCTAAACTTTATTTTTTCACTTAGTTTTTATGCATATTTATTTTGTTCACTGATTCCAAAGACCTAAACAAACTATTGATTTTATTGGATTATTTTATTTAAAAATTTTAGTGTATTTATATTGTTTTTAATATTATTTCATTCTTTCGCTCATTGACTTTAAAAATATTTTTTATGGAAGTTTTCTGCCAGAAATTATTATATTGACCTGTTCAGGTTAAATAGGTGGAAGAACAGCAGAGTTAAATGAAATAAGTTTACCCTTTTTGGGACATTTGGGTGGGCTGTAGGTTTCCTGTGGGTTAATGATCTATATCATAGTAGGTGTTGTTTCTTTGACTTTCCGTTTAAAGTGTGGTGTGATTGAACGACTGGATATGTTAATTTGCACTTCTCAAGCTTGAAATCCTAGAGTAATTTAATTGCTACTATAAATAGTTATTTATATTTTTATAAAATAAGATTAGTAAAAAGAATACCGTATTAAAATTTGTTTTATGAAAATAAGAGACCCCATATAATGGCTTAGAACTATTTGGTATTTTAAGTTTTAATGTCCATCATAAAAATAAATTTTGAATTTATTTACCATAACCTGTAAAATCTCTATAGTGTCGTCTGTAATTTCTCCAATCCTCACCAAGAGACAAGAATAATAATAACTGCTAATTTTTATGTATTTTGTATTAGTAGTAGTATTAGGTGTTCGTTCTTTTTGTACAGACTAAAAACAAGAAAGAAGGTGATTATAAATTCTTCTGCAGTTGTAAAGTTTTTAAACTTCAACCCTTAAATACAGATACTTACAGAAAATGTGTTCATTTATATGCTTGCGTAATAGTATTCGCCTCGGATGAGCGTCTCAGCTCTGAATTCGGACATTTCATTGATTTAATTAGAAAGTAAGTATTTTATTTATTTATTTTTTTTTGCTAAGATAAAAATTGTTCCTGTGAGTGGAGATTATTTTAAAATATATTTCATTATCTTTTTTTAATTGATTCAATGGATTTCTTTTAATAAATAAATACAGTACAGTAGCTTAATCATACCAATCCAATAAAAGCTAGATATACCTCTATATTGGCTTTTCTAAAATCTAAAAATTAAGAATAGTTCTTGGTATAAGTTCTAACTTTTCTAAATAAAAAAAATGTTCACAAAGCCCCATTTTTTTTCCTTTTCGCCAAGCTTTTTCAGTTTCAGTTTTCAACCCTTCAAATTCAAAAATAATTCGTCTATTATTTTTATATTTCTTAAACTAATTTTCATTCCTATATTGTTTTATTTTAGTGAGAAAAGAGTTAAGAATTTACAAATAGGTTTAGTTGTACAAAAAGAAGAAGCAGATTCTGAAGTTGAAATTGATGAACCACCAGATTCACTGGATGTAGAAGGTAGAAATGCGGAGGATAATGTTGGCGACGTTAGTGAGAGTTCTTTCTTTATACTTAATGACTCTTCTACTGGAACCCCTTGTCAAGTGGAGGTTGAAGTTGTTGGAAGTGATTCTGATCTTATGGATTTGCCTATAAGTAATTCCGACACTGTTTGTACTGAGGTAGGGATTTCTTAAAGATTTTTTTTTTTTTTTTTTTTTTTGTGCTAATAAATAATTAATGGAAATTTATTTTTTGGAATTTGATTTGTCATTTATTTTGTTTCATTTAATTATAAATTCAGTATTATAAAATAAGTTTTACAGTTTCTGTTTCGAAAAATGTTCTTAGCAAAGCTTATATTTCAAGCATATATCCAGATGTTGATTTAAGCTTATTGTGACATTGAGAAATTTGAACTTTTTGCCTAATAATAATATTGTCAACATTTTTTTTTATGTGTGTGTGTATATATATAAAGAAAATGCAAGTATATAGCTTCTTCACGTTTCTTAAATTTTCTCTTTTATTGCTGTAGTTTGCCTTCTTCCATTTTTACCTTGATTGCTTACATGTTTAATTTCGCAACTCATTTTAAATGTGATCTAATTATATATATATATATATATATATATATATATATATATATATATATATATATATATATATATATATATATATATATATATATATATATATATATATATATATATATATATATATATATATATATATATATATATATATATATATATATATATATATATATATATATATATATATATATATATATATACAGGGGGAGGAAGAACTTCATTTGCATACTTCAGATGGAGGAACTATAGCTGTTCATCAAATATCAGAAAATATTCCTTTGCCAAGTTTAAAAAGAAAAACTGATGAATCCATTGTTCAAGCGTCGTCTGCTTTACTCACTCTACAAAAGTCTGCTAATAAAAAGGTTATTATTATTATTATTATTATTATTATTATTATTATTATTATTATTATTATTATTATTATTATATAATAATATAATAATAATAATAATAATATAATTCTCCATTATGCAATAACATAAATCAATCTAGTGAATTGAATGAATTAAGATTGGAGAAAAGGAAGAAACCCACCTATAACTCATAATGTATTGGTACCCTAATAAAAGATGAGGAAAAGGAATGAACATGTTGAGGAGGAGTGAATATATAGAAGTTTAATTGAGAAAATAGTGATATATTAAGACGCAGAATCAAATAATACCTAATATGGTGTTATTTGATTTCAATTACTTCTATATTTGGTATTGTTAATAGATAATTATTCTCGTGGTCTAATAGAGGCCGCTTTGTTTTAGAGCAGTTATTACAGTAAAAACATTAAAAAAGAAAAGTATATAATAATAATAAATTATAAGATATTAAGAAAACTATGATTGTAATTATGAAGAGACTTCAAGTATAAAGCAATCTTCAAAGAAAGCTTGAATATATATATATATATATATATATATATATATATATATATATATATATATATATATATATATATATATATATATATATATATATATATATATATATATATATATATATATATATATATATATATATATATATATATATATATATATATACATTATATTAATTTTTTAATGGATGTACGAGCCCAATGTATAAAATTATCAGTTTTCAACTTTACCTTTTTTTTTTAATAATCTTAATAATTCACAATCTTCTACAAAATATATTTAATAATAACAGTCAAATTTGTATCAAAATATGCCAATCAAAGTTCTAAACATTACTTTTGTAGTGTTAAGGTAATAATAAGGTAAGAGACTATTTTAAAAGGGAACAAAACTTTTGTATGTATGACTGTGTCCTGTAGTTTACATTGTGTTTTTCATGTATTTGATTCTACGTTTCTTTATAAAGGTTGATAGCAAAAGGCTACAGTCTGGCGTATCTCCTAAACGTGAACCAGTTGATGAATCCGAGGTGAACTTAAGTTTTACTTCGTGGATTGCAAGTGTTACTGAGAGAATAAATCAGTCGTTACATTATGGCTTTTCAGGAAAGCCTGATCCTTTAGTTTTTCATCTGCCAAAGGTACTTCTATAGATTTAGTTTGATTTTTTCTAATTTTACCTTTGAAGTAGATTAGGTTTATCATGTATTTCAGAAACAAATGTTGCTGCATTACGTAATTTAAAATTTGCATCATTTAGATGAGGGATAGTTTATATACTATCAAAGTAATAAAATTTCAAGTATTGAAATTATTGTGATTAAGAAAACTATTTCATGTATTTATTAATTTATTAATAAATTTATCATCTTATAATCATGAATCTGCTTCATTTGTTCAATATGCTGTATGACAACATTTTTTAAATGGAGTTAATTTTTTTTTGTATTTTAAACCTATAACTTTTTTTTATTTAAATTTTAAATTTCTATAATAATAAATTTCAGATGTTTTTTGATTGTTTTATGAATAGAATTAACAAAACGATAGGATCGAAGAAACGAAAATCTATTCAAGAAGCGCAGACATTCATTCGAAAAGACGCTGTTCCTCTGGGAAAATTTACTAAATATACTTGGAAATTAACGTCTCTACCTCATGTCAAAGAAATATTTTCTAATTCGGAAATTCCTTTACAGATAACTAGGTATTTTTCATTACAAAAAGATGGTAGCTATAAACCTTGTAGAACTCCTGAAACTGCTGCTGATAATGATATTAATTCACAAGCAGGTACTCAGCCTATTAAACCTAGAGAATATAAAACTGTTTTGAAGGTAGGAATGTCGTTGTCCAAATATATCAAGAGAGTCAACACCTTTTGTAATAGAGTGGATCCCTGATATTTTACCCTTAAGCGAAATAGGAGAATTAAGATTCAGGTTTGAGTTTGATCATTACTGTAACGGTCAGCTAGTCGTAAGGCACTCTCCTACTATTTTGGTTTCAAAACATCCTACAAGAAAATCTTTAGGACCACCTCTTGCCCCTAGGCCCTCTAATAATAAATCTTTACCCTCCCTCACAAATAATGATACAAGCCTTCTTTCCATTCCTATAAATTCTGATAACTTATCTGCTGGAGATAGTATTACATTCTTAGCTTTTTAAATATTTGTATATTATGTACAGTAAATATAGATATATGGGAGATGTTTACCTTTAACGAAGTACCAAAGATATATGAAAATGTAATTTATTATTATTATTATTATTATTATTATTATTATTATTATTATTACTACTATTACTATTATTACTACTACTGTTTGTACTATTGTTATTACACCTTTCATAATTTTAAAAGAAGAAATTAGGTGAGGAATTGCTGTTGGTCGATATGACATGAAACGCTAGAGAGTAAGAAAGGTAAGATACACGAGGGGATTTAGAGAAAAAAATTTATAAGTAAGAGCAGGAAGAAATGTAGTGAAGTTGAGGCAGATGTGAAAGATGAATTAGAAACTATATGGCAAGAGAATGGAGAACCTGACCAAGAAGAAATGAAGGTTCGGTTTTTAACATATTGGTTTCTGAGTATGTTGTAAATTTAAAGGAGGATCTATTGCGAAGAGAGAGTAAAATATTTTCATAATAATTGCTTGTTTTAATTTATTAATAACGTTTCAAGTTTTAAGAATTTTTGGTTGCTCTTGTCATTGAAAATTGGTAATGATAGAATTTCCATTTTTATATTAAAAATATTTACAAAAATATTTAATTTGAAAATGGAAATTTAATTCCCAGTTTGGGAGTCAGCGTTGTCGTAAATTTCTTTATTGAGAAAGGGAAACTAAATTTTAATTGAAAAAAGTTATTGTAACAGAACTTCCTCTCACTGTCTCAGGATTCTTGACTTAGTCGTAATATCTCATTATCTCTTACTAATTTTTATCTACATCATAATTATAAAGGGTCAGTATATATGTAATGTTAATACTTTATTAAAATTTGTTGTTAACATTTTTGCCTAACGATTCATTAGGACAATTTTTGCAGTGTACGAAGCTTTCTATCTTATAAACTTACTTGATATCTATTTTTCTTGAACAATCAAATTATTTATTAATATTATTCCCTACAGTGTAATATTTTTTTTTCAGTTTTCAAACTTGTAGTTTATTATTATTATTATTCCACAGTAACAAAAGTTTAAATTGAAAAAATATATATACCCATAAATTTTAGCATTAAAACAGTTTTAGTGTAATTATTAAGTCATGTCATTAGAAGGTGAAAACATTGAGAGGTTTAGTGAGCTTATCTTGATATTTAAGAACGTCAGAAATTTAAGAGAAGCCGAGTTGTAGAATTTTTATTTTGGAAGATATAGTGAAATATCTAATAAGATTCTACCAGTTTATGAAAAGTTTTAAATTTTATGATAAAAAATATTTTAAATCAAAAATACGTCTAAAATAAGAGAGGAGAAAGATGATGATAAAATGCTTTTGGTCCAAATGTGATCTAACGTTAAGGAGGATAGAATCATAATACGTTGTATGCTTTGAATGATACATGGTGATATTTAGTTAATTTTAAAATATTAAAGTCTTTTTAGTTTTATTATTATTATTATTATTATTATTTGTTAAAAGTTTTTTTTTTTTGATTATTTTAATTTTTTTTTTTTAAATAGGAGCAAAAATGTCGAATAGAATCAAGCAATCAAGAATTTAAAAGTCAGGGAGTAGAAATGAATGCTGAATGAAGGTCATGTTAAAAGATTATTTTTGGATTTAATTTTTATTTATTTATTTTTTTTTTTTTTTGAGAGGTGGGGGGGGGGGGGGGGTCTTCTGGTGGAAAAAAGACAGTCATACTGAATTCCACGGGAACTGGAGAGAATCCAAAATTGGAGCCATTCCCCGATGCACGGAGTTTGAAAGTGTGCAAGTCACAGAGAATTGGAAAAAATGAATAAAGGAGTGTGTTCCAACTTTATCAGTAGTCTCCATTGAGCATAACGATTAAGTCTGCCGTAAGGAAGTTGGACATAGAAAAGATGCGACTGTGTGTAAAGATTAGCTATCCTATATGGAGGAGATATACAACCAGAGAGAGTTTGGAAGTTCTTCAACAGGGAGAAAGATTTAACAGAGTTAGTGAGGGCAGGAGTTAACAAAACGAAAAGTCATATGCTCCGACTTGTGTGTGGAACCATCCCAGATACGTAATGCATATTGCATAAACAGAGTATCGGATTACGTGAAAGAAGTTTTATCTATAAGCTAGATGATTTATAAGCATAATTTAATACTGCAAGAGATAATTTTAATAGTTGTTTAAACATTTGTTTTAATCCCTTTTATCTTATTTTTGTTTTTGGTGTCTCACATCTTTGACTAATTTAAAGGAAAATAATTTGTTGATTCAATATTCAGGTTCATATATGAACAATATAATGGATAAATCATAAGTGAAAATTAGGAAAGAAAATTCTGTTATTTTTACATTTATTTTAAATTTTGAAATTTGTGGATTGTAAGACTTAAAATTTACAAATTTATTAGATTATACATTATAATATTTATTTATCTATTTAATTCATTAATTATTGATTTAACTTCATATAAGTGTTTTCTCAGGTCGTTAAAATATAGTTTTAATATTGTCTTTTATTATAACTTATAACATTTATTTCTATAGCAGCAAATCTAACCAGAACTTTGAAACCGATGTTAGAATCCCGAGAGCCAAGTTAAGGTTATATTTCTAGTTGAACTTGTAAGCGGTTTTCCATCAAATCCCAAATATCACTTTAAAATATGCCGCAAAATTAATATTTGCATCTAAAGTATCGATTTTTACTCCCTAAAATATCGTATCGATACCTATGTCCTATTAGCAAAAATATAATTTTTCAATCTCCTTAATTAGACCAAAATTTTTTCACTGTAAAGCACTTATCCGTTAATTAATTTATATTTTGATAATCTGAGTCTATCAACACCTATTCATATTTCCTGTAAAATTTAAGAATCGTCTATCATTGAAAAAATAGTTGCAGAATTAAATATATATAATTTTTTTTATGTAATCAGTTTGGTTTCAGATTTAAAAGGGTAGATTTATTTGGTTTATGTCTTTTCTCTATTACTTTATTAGGATAAAATTGTTTTCAGTGTGAAGTATTTTATTATGTAAATGTAATCAGCAAAATTTTAATGTAAATATTGGTTAAAGTTAGTTTTTGTTTTCTCATATATATATATATATATATACATATATATATATATATATATATATATATATATATATATATATATATATATATATATATATATATATATATATATATATATATATATATATATATATATATATATATATATATATATATATATATATATATATATATATATATATATATATATATATATATATATATATATATATATATATATATATATATATATATATATATATATATATATATATATATATATATATATATATATATATATATATATATATATATATTAAATATATATAAAATATTTATAAGTACTGTAAAATTGTGTATATTTGTAAATTGTAATAATGTGGAAGTGTATTCTTAACCCTGTAGATGAATCGGTAATATAAAACGGGACAGATAAACCGTACATTGACTGTCTTTACCTAGCAAATATTTCTCTCTCTCTATTTTTTTCTTTACTAATAGTCTATTATTGATGTACCTACATAATCTACAATTACATTATTCCAACCATGTCTATTATTTATGTACCCATATAATCAACAATTACACTGTCCCAGCCATACCAGTTTCATTTCTGTAGACTTTCAATGTTCATTATTGATAGAAAGTTATTAACAACAGATGTTCCCGTCCTAGTAGCTCTCACACACACCCAAAGCTCCAACTACCATTTCTGATTGTAGAATGATTGTCCTATGGGACTTTTGGCGAGACTTCTGTACAAGTCTTATACATATTGTTCTCTCTAATTCGAGTATAACTGCCTCTTTATATCTAACCGTGACACTGCTAGCCTGTTATCCTAAGATCATTAATGAATTACAGAAATCCTACTACAACTTTTTTTTTTTTTTTTGCAAAGGCAATGTGGATATTGTGAATTTTTGTAGATTTGTGTGGTAACAACTCAGTGCGAGTGGACGATCTACAGTTTCTTCAAAGGTGTTTGAATTACGGTTAAGCTATACAGCTACTATAGTTTTGCAATGTATTGTTTAAAACATTTAAGTTTCTTAAACAATAAAACAGACATAAATTACATATAAATTAGGTAACAATAAATTATAGCTGGCCAACTGTAACATATTTAATATTTGTATTTGAAATCACAAATAATAATGGTTGTTGTTGTTGTTTTAGCAAAGGTTTAATAAACGAAAGAAGAATTTTTTTCAATGCTCGATCTACCTAAATTTACAAAAGCTAGTTTATTAAAAGTAAATTTTGTCTAAAATAATGAAAGATGTAAATATTTTATATCTGAAAAATAATAGTGAAATATAATGTGAAAAAGTTATAATAAAGGATGTGACAGAAAATTTTAAGAAAAAAAATATTTAGCAATATTTGCTTTTAAATACTTTGTTTTATATTGTAATTATAAAGAAATGTACATAAACTATGCATGTGCGTTTCTGCCGTCTTACCTTAATTTTGCCATCCGAGGAGAAAGGATAAGCTACAACATTTTTAAACGACAGTGTAAAAAGTAGCAGCATCAGGATACCTTTAAATTGAACAGACTTCATGTCAAGATGAATCGCTTATCCTTAGCAACCGTCTACAACGCTGTACCGAGAGTACCTGTTACATATAATGCTGATTCTGGAAATTGAGTGCGTTATGATTAGTTAAGCACTTTAACCCAAATTAATCGATTATTATATAACAGTTATAACCAAACATATTAATCAATGCAAATTCGATAAGTACTGAAAGTGAGTAGAACCTCAACTAATATAGTACAAGTACATATTGTTATTTTATATGTTGCTCATAAGTATTTAATGATAAACAGAGCTTAATATAATTAACAGCTGTGATAGTAATGTAATTTTTTAGTGATTTCATCAATATATTAATTCCTGTTACCTATAAATAATAATAATATAATGTTTCGTACTATATAGTAATATTATAAAATATATTCTAAAGAAAGTATTCTAAGTATTAATATTATTAAAATAAAGGAAATATTGTATTAGTAATGTATTTTAATGTAATATCATCAAAATATTTTATAATGCTGTTAAAATTAAAAACTAATTTAATGTCACCTATCTTAAAAAACATTAAATCTGTAAATTATTTTTTAAAAATCGTATATTTTCCTTTGTATACGGATGTTTGATGTTAATTCTTAATAGAATATTATAGTATATAATGAATGATTTTGAAAAGTTTTAGCCAGAGATGATGCCAATCATAATACAGAACAAAAATATTTTAAAGGACGGCTGGAAATATAAAAATGCACCCTTCATGGCTTCTTTATTTAAAAATATGTGCCCTCTCTTTCGTCACGAAAGGAAAAAAATTATTTTGTTTATGATGTCTTTAAAGTCTAATGTTTATACCTTATTGACCACAATAATAATTTTATTAGAATCTGATGCTTAAAAATTAAAAATGTACATGAATGGAAAGTTTATTTTAAAAAAAATAATTATAAGAACTTTAGAAAATAGACTACAGTTCTAAGCCACATGACATCCTATCAAGACTATCCCAATAAAAAAGTGAAGTCAAAATTTGATTTGACGTTCCAGTCTTAGAATTAATTTTCCTGAAGCAAATTACTAACACAACTCCATAATTTTCCATGCATTAGACAGTTTATAAAGTTGTTATAAAAAAATATGTTTACTAAAAACACAAAAAATATCACCAACACAGGTAAAGGATTGTTTAA
Source organism: Armadillidium nasatum (assembly GCA_009176605.1). NCBI lineage: Eukaryota > Metazoa > Arthropoda > Malacostraca > Isopoda > Armadillidiidae > Armadillidium > Armadillidium nasatum. The sequence goes on from SEYY01004391.1 coordinate 70,258, forward strand.
AAAATAAGGTAAATGTTTAGTTCATGGTAGGAAATCAATATTTTTAAATTAATGCTATGAATGAAATTTGATAATCAGTTGACATTACACATGGAATTTAAAGCTACTATGAAGTATATTTTTTTTTATTTTACACTGGGCAGATATAAATATAGTTTTTATAACAGGAATTATAAATTTCTATTTATATATATATATCCTAAAGTACTAAAATAAAATATTTGTAATTTTATAAGCTATGTTTATATGTTAAAATTTGTGGCTAGTTGTCAATAGTAAAAAATGTCCAGATCATCAAGAGTTAGGAAAAAGTCTTCAAAGTTTGCAGATTTTGAATCTCCAGACGATGTAGAAATGGTGTTTAAGAAAAAGAAGAGTGTTGTTCAAAAGTCACCTCAGGCTCAGAAAATTATCTCTCAAAAGGTATTATTATTAGTAATAGTAGTAGTGATTGATGTTACAGCAGTTCATAGTTAATATATCGGTTTTCACATTGAGGTTTTAGTTTTCATATTTTGTTTAATATTTGGAGTAATAATTAACTGGAAAGATAAGAATTAAGGCTGTACTTGCTTTGGTATAATTGTAAAATATTTTTATTGTACTATTATTAATTAGCTTTTAGAATTGTAAATATATTTAGTTTTATAGTAATTTTATCTGTATATCATTTTATCTTTAAATTTTCATTATACTTAGGAAAATAGAGACAGCTAGAAGCCACGAGGGCCCAGTCCAAACAAATAATAACAATAACAATACTAATACATGCATGAAAGACTAGGTCTATCCTATCCCTAGTTATCAGTTCATTCATGCAAAGATAAAAATAAAACTTGAATGTTTGAATGTGTGAAGCTATACAGAAATGTTTACCCTGTAACAACTAATAATAATAATAACTTTCATATGTTTGAGCACTAAAAAATTTATTATTAAAATTGTTAGGCCTGTTTTTCCAATGGTTTTTAGATTGCGAAATAATGTTATGAGATGGAACAATAACAGACAATTTCTTTTCACTGATTCTTAAGAGAATTAATTATAAATCTTGTATTTTTTAGGTTGATGACTTCGATTCTGGTGATTCGTATTCAGATGATTCAGATTCAGATCTTGACATGAAAGAAGGTATTATAGTTTTAAAATAATTTTTAATATTCAGTTATTGGTATAAATTAGATTTTTATAATCTGGTTTTTAAGTCATCTAAGTCATTTTTATCTATTCATTTTTATGTACTTAAATTTTTCCTGTATTTATTTATCTATTTAAAGATTTTGTGGGATTTAATGAAGATTGGAGTGAAAACGTTCATTCTGGAGACACAGCAGCAGACGAGTTTGAAAAAGAAGGTAACTTGCAAGTAGATGAAGGCTCTTCTAAAGATGACCCAAATTTTAATCAGGTAAGAAATGTCTTTTAGCAGATATTGAGGGAATTATGTTTTTCATTTTCCAATTTTTTTTTTACTTGCTTTTATTAGGTTTAACAATTCATATTATTTTTTAGAATTGTTCATAATTAAGGGAAAATGTAATGTCTTGTGCTATTTTTGACAACCATAATTAGTTGTTATATTTAATTTCATAAACTACATATATGGTATTTAGATACTTCATAAAAGTTGTTATATTTTAGGATTCATAAATTATGGCCTAAAATTCACGTTAGTTCACTTCTCATTTGCATCTATATATATATATATATATATATTGTGGACATGAAGGTGACATGGAAAAATTTGATTTTTTATGCCATAATTTACAAATCATTAGTAAAGTACAAAGAAGAATTTTTTTTTTTCTTCTTCTTCTTTTTCTTTTTTAAAATACTTTTTTTAAATATGGCATTTTTTTTTGAATTTTTATATTTTATTTATATATATATATATATATATATATTATATATATATATATATATATATATATATATATATATATATATATATATATATATATATATATATATATATATATATATATATATATATATATATATATATATATATATATATATATATATATATATATATATATATATATATACAGTCAAACTCGTTATACCTGACAGAGAAGAAAAAATCATCAGCAAAAGAGCAGAAGAACATGAGTAAGAAGAAAACAGAAAGAAAAGATAAAGGCGTATGTTTTTATTATTATTATTATTATTATTATTATTATTATTATTATTATTATTATATTATTATGAGCCTTCAATGTCAAATATTTTTATTATTTTTGTACCAATATATTTATTTTTTTTGCCTCATCCATTCTTTCAAGCATTCGTTATTATTGAAGATATTTAAATGTTTTTATAAGGTAGCTTAATTTTGTTAGTGATTTGGTGTTTAGCAATGTTAGTGATTGCCACATTTAGAGGATAAGTTGTGGTGGTAGTTGATTCGGGATAATTTATACTAATATTTCTTATTAAATTCTTAGAGTTGTCCCTATTTTACATTTATAAGCCAAATAATGTTTACTGATAAAGATCTTAAACAGAAATGGGTCTGGATCCTTTTTGGGTATATTAGCCCAGAGTAAAGATCTTGGTAAGGGAATATAGAAATTTAGTGGCAAAGGGGTTTAAATAAAGGAGGGTGAAAACATTTTTGGAAAATATTATTTAACTTATCTTTGAAACTTATGGTTTCATTTTCTCAAACCTTTCATGAAATCACGTATCTTCTTGCAGCAAAGGTCTTCCCATGTTAATGTGTTTTAAGTAATTAGAAGGAGTCGCTAGTTGTGTAGTTAGATCTTTGTATATAACTAATATTCCAAACTCCAAACTATTTTGAAGGAGTTGCTTTATACTAGTTGTGCAGTTGGAACTTTTGTATATAACTAATAGTCCAAATTCCAAACTATTTTGCACTTCACTTTAGATATGAGGAGAAAAAGATTTTAAAAGTTTCATAAAAAAAAACTAAAAGTAAAAATAAATAAATAATAATAATAATTTCTATATAAAATTTTTTTATTTTTCTTACAGAAAGCAAGATTTACAGCTTATATGCTCTATGCAAGAGATATGCGTAAAAAAATTGTCAAAGAAATCCTCAAATGGGTAATATATATATATATATATATATATATATATATATATATATATATATATATATATATATATATATATATATATATATATATATATATATATATATATATATATATATATATATATATATATATATATATATATATATATATATATATATATATATATAATATATATAAAAAAAATAAAAAAATTATATATTATTTTTTATTTATTATATATTTTTATATTCTATTTTGATGTGTTTCTATAGGAAACATCAAGAAAATGTTTTTGTTGTTTATTTCCTATTTTGTAGTTTGTTTGTCTTTAATATTTTCTTTGCAGATTATTCAGCTGTTAATAAAACACTTGGTGAAATGTGGGCTCATGTACCATACACACAAAAACAGGTTTGTAACTATGTGCCATTTATTAGTAACAATATTTTTTATCATCATTCATATGTATTTAAGATCAAATAGGTCATATTCGGTGTAAATATAAGATAAACAATATAAGCAATTAATATCCATGATATATTTCATTTAAGGTTAGGTTTAGCTAATAAACTATGAATTTCTCTTAGTTTTAACGTTTACACCATTCTGAAGATCTTTTATTTTCTAGACTAGATAATGTCCTTGAGTGTGGTTAGTTATGGCAGTTAGAGCCTCACCCACAGTGAACAAGGATGTCCCTGTAATAATAATAATTACAATTTTTCTATACCTTTTACTTTGCA
>SEYY01004392.1:0-2500 GCA_009176605.1 Armadillidium nasatum
CATCCTGAAAAGAGCACGCGAGAATTGTCACTACTGTTTAATTCGAACCAATCTAGTATTTGGATAGGTTACTGCACGAGCAACAGTTACACCCGTACCACGTCCAACAGGTGCATACTCTATTGCCACGTAACTATGCTCCTCGTGTTGTTATTTGTCAATGGTTTTTGGACAAATGTATTGACCCAAACTTTTTATCGAAGGTTTTATTTACCGACGAGGCTCACTTTACAAGAACAGCTATCGTTAACGTTCATAACGAACACATTTGGGCAGACAAGAATCCTCATGCCATCAAACAGAATCGTTCACAACATCAGTTTTCAGTAAACATTTGGGCAGGAATTTTAAATGATCATTTACTTATGTTTGAGCTTCCTCCCAGGCTTAATGGCATAATGTACTTAAACTTTTTGAAACATGAGCTCCGTACCTTGCTTGATGATGTACCTCTTCAGTTGCACCACAACATGTGGTTTATGCATGATGGGGCTCCTGCACACTTTAGTGCTGCAGTTCGTGAACACCTGAATGACACCTTTCCCAATCAATGGATAGGTCGAGGTGGCCCAGTTCCGTGGCCAGCAAGGTCACCAGACCTAAATCCTTTGGATTATTACCTTTGGGGACATTTAAAGACCTTAGTATACTCTTCTCCAATCGACACCGTTGAAGACCTACGATTAAGGGTTATGAACGGAATTGAAACGATCAAACAGACTCCTGGAATATTTGAACGGGTCCGACAATCGATGAGAAGAAGCCTGGACTCGTGCATTGGGAACAACGGAGGTCATTTTCAACATCATCTTTAGTCTTTTGATATCATTTGTAGGTGCTTTAGATACAGTATGTTTATGTTGTACAAAATTAAACTTATCATACAATAATAATATGTTTATTTACACCTGCTATTCCGAATGAGTTATTCGTACCTCAAATACTTTTAACGTCCGCCATTTTTAAATTTAGAGTTTGTAACTTACTTGCTTTCGTAGATACAAAATATTTAGTAACAAACACATACAGACAGCCAGACGGAAAACTAAGCACATTACGTCATACTTTTATAGGAACTTTTACCTTTATTTTTATCAGTTGCCAAAAATTTTTACCATAATTTTGAATATATATATATATATATATATATATATATATATATATATATATATATATATATATATATATATATATATATATATATATATATATATATATATATATATATATATATATATATATATATATATATATATATATATATATATATATTCAGAAACTTTATACGGGCCAAGTTTTGATGTTGTGTTTAATTTTAATAAGAGGATGGAATTCTTTTGTTACGTAAGTCTTGCAACTATATATATATATATATATATATATATATATATATATATATATATATATATATATATATATATATATATATATATATATATATATATATATATATATATATATATATATATATATATTTAAAAAATCGAAAAGTTCCGTAAACCAAATAAAAAAAATTATATCTTAAAATTGTAGGTCATATTTAATGTAAAGGTCAGTATTTTTTATATATTTATTTATTATTATTTTTTTTTGTTGTAAAAATGCATTATTTGTATAAATTATTGACGTAATCGTATATCCTGCAAAGATTTTATGAAATTAGTTTCAAGAATTAAGTTGTCGCCCAGAAGATTTGCACCATCAAGGAGAGGTCTTATTGGTGTGACGTCGAGAGGTTCATTTTTAGTCATATCAACTGGTAGTGCGTTTTCCTTTATTGAAACATAAAAACTGATACATATGACGACCTCATTCGGTATGGTATACCGTCTTCTTTTTTCATTAATTTTTGCAACATTCGCAGTCTTTTACAATTTCCACTTTGTTGAGCACCAACTCTCTTCCACAAGACCCAACATCTTGTTCTTGATCAACACTCAGGTGATTGGATAGACAGAAAATGATCTGAGGCTCCTTCGGAATTTCTTCACACCACCCCAGCCGCTTACGCTATGTAAGAGCATTATTCTTCTTGTATGGAGAATGGATTGTGCATATTGAGTACACAGCTCTCACCGAAAGGCAGAGTCTAGCTCTTTTTATTTTTTTCACCTCTCCTGCTTTCACTTATTCTCTCCAATCTCTTCGGCAAATGGAATTGTTCCGATAATGGCTTTTATTACAACGGACACTGCTCGTCTAAATTTTCAATCGCATTAGTCCTACATTAAGAAGGGATCGATAGTGCCACACGTCTTTCCACTCAGTCTCATCCTTTATCTATTAAATTCTGACCTGCAGACTAAACTGCAGTGCTTAGTCTCACATGCACCGCCCTGGAACACACTCCCTCTCTATTGTCCTAATTTATTTTAACTTGCACATCATCAAAACCCAGTTATGTGGACTTGTCGGCTTTTAATTTGGGCCAGGTTCTGATCTCGTTTTTTTTCCCCCATCTGTGGTGGAAATCAGTCACCCTCTGGCCTTTACTCAACGG
>SEYY01004392.1:7500-12173 GCA_009176605.1 Armadillidium nasatum
CCATCCACTCCTGTTTTATTAAATGGATTAAAAGTAATATGAATATAATCTTTAACTGTTACAGTCCCTTTTCTTTCACAACAGGTTTGCAGTATATTGAGGCTTACGAAGATGACCCTGACTCTGTTTATTATAAATGCAACCTCTGCGGAGATCATGGAGATAAGTACTACATATATTATCATGTCATTGGAGACCAGCATACAGATAAGTATATAGTAAGTTCTGTAGTGTATATATATATATATATATATATATATATATATATATATATATATATATATAATATATATATATATATATATATATATATATATATATATATATATATATATATATATATATATATATATATATAATATATATATATATATATATATATATATATATATATATATATATATATATATATATATATATATATATATATATATATATATATATATATATATATATAGAAGAAAGAGAGAGAGAGCAATTTTAATTTAATAACTGGACTTTTCGAACCATAATAGATTCATCATCAGCAAATCCAAAACAAAAAAAAATAATAAAAAACATAAAAAAACAAATTAAAAATTTCAAAATAAATGAATAAAATATAATAATGTACGTAAGCGAAACCAAAAACTTTAATATTAATTGATAGCAGTATCAATTGTCCGGCATTTTAGCAAGGTCCGTTTCTTACACTTTCTTACAGTGGATCTCGAGATTTAGGATGCCACTTTACATTATCACAGACAGAGGTACCCAGTTCGAGAGAGAGTTCTTCTCAGAACTTTCTCACTTAATTGGTTTTCATCAGCTTTGAACCTCTACCTTCCATTCCAAGTCCTGTGATCTTGTGAAGCTGTTCCACAGGAACCTAAAATCTACTGTGACCACCAGGAAGAAAGATTGGCTGCTTTCTCTGCCTGTCGTTCTTTTCAGTCTTCGTTATATCCCCAATGATTGGGCATTCATCATCTCAGGCTGTTACTGGCAAAACTTCTTTGTGTCCTGCTGACCTCTTTGCTTTCGTCCCTCAGGACAAGCAGGATTTTGACACCTTCTTGAAGAGTTTTGTTTCTCGCATGAGGGAACTTGAGTTCCGCATGCTTCGGCCTTTGCATCCATCTTAGAGCCCTTATATACCAGATGTCTGGAAAGCATGTATTTATGTGGATGTACGGGTCGATAACGTTAGAAGAGCTTGAGAGGCACCCTATGCAGGTTCATTCTTAAAGATTGAGCATTTCAACTCTTGCTTCAAACTACAGCTTCCAAATGACAAATAGGAAATGGTCTCATTCAAACGTTTTAATCCCGATTTTGTACCTGCATCCAATTCTTCATCTCCTGCCATATTCAGTCCTGCATCTTTAGAGGCTACACCTATTCTCAAAATCTGCATTTTCTTTTACCGTTTCTTCTGTTCCGCCATCCGCAGACCCTGCATCTTCCGCAACCGCTTCCACGTCCTCCTACACTCTCGGCTCCAACCGGCCCACTTATAGTCCCGAGGCGAGTAGTCCTTCACTTGGCGCGGAGGATAATCTAAAGGTTAGTATCCCCAACTAAATATGCTCAGAAGCGCTTAGTACATCAACTTTGGTCACTTGATATACAACTTGTGGGAGAATAATAGGTCACGTATTTACTTTGTAATTCCTTTAATAACTCAATAGTTTATTGGATGTTTAAAATCACGTCGTTCTTTCATTTATATGACTTCAAAAATCAGTTAAAATTAATAATTCTTCATTGTATTTCTTTAGCATTAATCTCTAACCCAAAACGAACACGCTATATATATATATATATATAAAATATATATATATATATATATATATATATATATATATATATATATATATATATATATATATATATATATATATATATATATATATATATATATATATATTATATATATATATATATATATATATATATATATGTGTGTGTGTGTGTGCGCGCGCGTGTGAGTACACGAATATAATTTAAAAAAAAAAAACTAAACTTAAAATGTCTTAATGCTAGGCATTTCTCTTCAGAAAAATGCTTTCGTAAGGAGCAAATGTCAAAGGGCTTTGATTTGTAGTCTGTACAACTTAACTATTATCATGTTATGTTTCATTGTAATTAGCATCGTATCATCATCATTACTATCATTATCACCATCATGGTATTTTACATAATGTATTACTGACAGGCATTACGTACAGCACAGAGCACATAACAAAAGATAATAAAATTAAAATACTGTGTCCAAAAGATTTTAAATTACATATATATAATTTTTATCAGTAATATTTATTATCATTTTTTCTATTTCTTTTTCTATTCCTTTTTATATATTTAATTTTTACTTATTATTATTCATTCGTTTCTGGTAATTTTTATTTTTTTAAATTTTTTTAGTGCATTAAAGTAAAGTTGGAGGAGAATCAATCCCTAAACCTTCAAAGAAGGTTATACTTGAGGAAGGAAATTTGGACCAGGGAAACCTTCACTGTTCACGATATAATTACATACGTTGGTTAGTTTTATATATATATTATATATATATATATATATATATATATATATATATATATATATATATATATATATATATATATATATATATATATATATATATATATATATATATATATATATATATATATATATATATATATATATATATATATATATATATATATATATATATATATATATATATATATATATATTATATATATTAATATATTTTATATTTCTTTTATATATATTTATATATTTTTTTTTTTTTTCTTTTTTAAGCAAAAAAAAAAATTTGTATTGCAAATATCATTTCACAACTGTTGTTAGTTGGCTTTAAGGAAGCTGGAAATCTTAGTCAGACTGTGAGATTTTTTTTTTCTTCTTCACAGTACACCTGTTATACAAAAGTCTAGTTCTCCCTTGGTTGGTGTATTGTTTTTATATCGGGGGCGAGGCTCCAGTATCACCTGTATCATGTCTGTTGGGAGATGGTCACGACAAAGGCTAAATGACTTATCAACTGTTCTTTGTTTTATAACTTACTTTATCCTTTATCTTGCGACGCGATGTTTGCTCGCCTTTTTTATGTGTGTTAATGGCAAATGCTCAAGGAAGCTGAGTATATGTATTCCATCATTTTTTCAACACACTCGCATCATTGTGTTACGCCTCCTTGTCTTGAATATTCCATTGAGACTGGCGACTCCATGACTGTTAGGTGTGCTCTTTTCATCTTTTCACCCACCACTGTGGTATAAAATTTCCTTCCTTAATCCGTATACCCTTCTGGATTTAATTTCAATAGTAAAAATTTTCGTTAGGTAGAACCTTGATAAAGTACAAAAATATGGGAATTCATTCTGGTTCAAAAATTATTGCAGTTATAAGATTGTTTGTACTGTATAATTTACTTCTGGACATATCTAAAACCAATATTTGTACTCACAAGTTTTCTTAAGATGTCAAATTCTTGCATCATACTCCATTTTGTTAATATAAGAATTAAGTTTTCTTCCCTTGTAGACCAAGGCTATGTTGACAAGCTTTTTTTTTACTCAGTTTAAATAATGTCATTTCGCATTTGAATTAGAATCAGTTTCCATTTTTGACTTCCAATTCTTTTTAAGATTTGAATTCTATTTAGCCTAATCTCAATGAAAACGTTTTATCAAATTTCTGTCCTCGAGCTCCCAGGAGCTCCCACCCCCACCCCCTCCTAAAAAATTAAATTATATATATATATATATATATATATATATATATATATATATATATATATATATATATATATATATATATATATATATATATATATATATATATATATATATATATATATATAGTGTGATGGCATCCTCATAAAAATTAACATCCGCATCCGCACTTTCGAAAATTCAGCAAATCCGCATCCTCACTTCTCCAAAATTCGACATCCGCATCCGCAAATTAGAAAATATCAACATCCGATCCATCACTAATATATATATATATATATATATATATATATATATATATATATATATATATATATATATATATATATATATATATATATATATATATATATATATATATATATATATATATATATATAATAAAAAAAAAAAAAAAAAAAAAAAAAAAAATATTTTACATAAAAAAAAAAAAAAAAAAAATTCAGTTCTCGTCATAAGCTTCTGCTGCTTGAGGAACATTAATTGTTTTACAAGAGTAATTTCGTTAAAAGAAAAATGGAAAGAATTCAGGCAATATTGACAACGAAAATAGAAGTGCTTTATATTGGCAGCGAAGATAGAAGTGCCTTATATTGACAACGAAGATAGAAGTTCTTTATATTAAATTGACAGCCAAGAAAGAAGTGCCTTATATTGACAACGAAAATAGAAGTGCTTTATATTGACAAGGAAGATGAAAGATTTTTATATTGACAACAAAGATAGAAGTGCTTTATATTGACAAGGAAGAAAGAAATGCTTTATATTGACAACGAAGATAGAAGTGCTTTATATTAACAACGAAGATACTTATTGAATTTAATTAATAATAAAAGGTTTTAATATTCAATCATATCTTTTTCATTTAATTTTACTAAACTTTGTTTTCCTTTGCACAAATATTCTTGCTTGCTATTGAAAGTAATGAAAAGGAGATGGTTTTCCTAC
>SEYY01004393.1:7500-37500 GCA_009176605.1 Armadillidium nasatum
ATACACTTCTTGCTCCCTTGGTGATGTTTCTGTGTGCCACATTCTTCTAACGTGTCCATTTTTTGGACTTCGTCGACAATGTTTTCCCCTTCTCAGAGCCAGTAACTGGAGAAGTGAAAATTAGTTCTTAAGGTTCCTTAAAATACCCAACCTCTTGAGGCCTTCTTTTGGAATAAATCCCTTTTCTAAACAGTACTACTATTAGGTAGAATTTAATTCAGGCCCTCAAATAAACTTTGGGGTAATTATTTTAGCATTTTCTGATCATTAATGTGTTATAAATGATGTCAATTAATTAATTATTCGGAGTTTTATTAATTCCAATCATAGATTTATGCGGTTTCAATCTTTTAATCATAGTTGCCCTCAAGGTCTTCTCAAAATCTTTGCTTGAATAAATACGCTACCTTATTTTCCTATTCACGTCCTTTCTGATATTGATTACTTTAAGTGATTGCTTAAATTAGTTAAATTATTGATTAAGTTAGATTTTAAAAATATACTTAGCAAAGTGCTCCACGAAAATCAAGATTCTACAAGACTTTTGTTGCAGTTTCATGGGTGTTAGGACATTTTTTCCGGCTTTTTTTGTCGATTATTATATTCTGGAATAAAATTTTTACTACATAAAGTACAAAAAAAATAAAAAATAGCATCTCTATTATTGGGTGAGATACTCATTTCCGAATTTATTTTCAAATTTCTGTAACTTTTGTAGATTTTGAGATACAAACCTCTTCACTTTTTTTGATGTAATTTTTTTTTTTCTTGGCCGAACTCATCCAAATTTTCACGAATCTAAAAGATGCATCTATAGCTAAAGTTTAATGAACGACCAAAGTAAAAATATAATTAAAAATATAATAATTTAGATCAATGCTATAAATGAGAGCATCACGAGCTCTCATTGCGTGAAGGGCAGTATTTTGTTTGCCTGGAAGGACGGCATATCCCCTCGTCGGTGAGGTCCGCTCTCAAAAACAAACTAAAAGAAAAAAAAAGGTTCTAAATTTAGGGCAATCAAGAATCCATATTATTGCTGCAAAAAAAAACAGTAAAATAAATATAAAATGGCTTCGTAAATAACAAAGGGTTATTTTGATAATCAAATATTTATATATTTATATTGTTTATTTTCTTGTTAAAAGGTTTTACAGGAAAACGATAATATTTGTTAAAGTATTTGTTTATTTGAAAGTTTAGGGTAGAAAAGTTTAAGGAAAAAGAAAAATATTTCGCCTCATTCTCGAAATTGACTTGAACTCTGTTTTACGACAAAATCTAAAAATAATTACATTTTGAAATTCCTTTAAACCACTCGGTTTTCTTTGAAGCCGTTGTAACAAATTTTTTAAGTAAAAGTGCCTGAAAACATAGTAAAAGTATTACTTAGTAATTTAGATCATTGTTATATTTTTTGGACAATCGGGAATCTATATTATTGCCGTAAAAAAAGTAAAATAAATTTAAAATGGCTTCGAAAATAACAAAGATTTATTTTGAAAATCACAAATATTTTTGTATTTGTCTTTATTTTTATTTGTTTATTTTTTTTTAATAAAAGTATTACAGGAAAGATGATATTTGTTTTCACTGTGTTTAAATTTTAAATTTTAAAGGAAACAAGTAAACTACATTATATTATTATTTTTAAGAAAATTTTATGATTCTGTGCCGTTACCTAATTTTTATTACATTATTAAGATAAATAATAAAATAATAATAAAAAAATATTTTTATCGTTGGAATTCTCAGCACTTAAATTTTGAAGAAATAAAACATTAATTTCTACAATTAGGAAATAAATTAATAGAGACAGTTAGAGCTTTGAATAGAATATTAAATGTAAATGAATTGGTTCGATTAAATCAATTATTAAAAGAAAAGAAATTCATCTTGAAAAAAAAAAAAGATTTTGTGGTAGATCGCTGAATGCTGGCACATTTCATACCTAAAGCTTTTTATTCTTTTTTTTTTTTTTAATAAATTTATATTTATAGATACTAGATAGCTTATATTTATTTTTTGTCTAAAATTTTTAATTAAAAAAAAAAAAAAATCAAAAAAAACACCGATTTATTTAATTTGATTTTTATTATGCCAACTTTGATAAAATATACAGTACATTAGACGGGTAGGATATTCAAAACGGGGATAAGCCTGTATTCATTTGAGTTTAAATTCAAACTTCAACGACTTTTTTCAAGCTATTTTCTAATGAAAGTCAAGCACTAATATGCTTGCTTAACAAACCTACAGTCATACTCTTCTTCAAGCAACCGAATTGTAAACAAGAATTTTGATTGGTTAATAAGAATTACACGTATGTCAACTCTTTTCTAATTGGGAGTAATGGTCTCTTCCAATTTTAAACGATAAATTACCACGTCGTTAATTAAGCAATTTTTTTTTTATAGCAAATACTATCTTTTTCCTGCAAAACTTTTATCAATAAAATATATAAAGACAAATATAAAAATATTTGTGATTATCAAAATAATCCTTTGTTATTTACGAAACCATTTTATATTTATTTTACTGTTTCTGCGGCAATAATAAGGATTCTTGACTGTTCTAAATTTATAGCCTTGATCTAAATTACTAAATTTTAATTATATTTTTACTATGGATCTGGGTCACTGCATTGTCTAGACTGAGGTAACTGTCACCATTGTCCACACCATAGACTTAAAGTCTATGGTCCACACAAAGACCATTTTACACGACGACAGCGATACACGATAGGTAGTAAATTTACCTTTTTTCAACATTGGATCAAAGTTTACGATTATATTGTAAAGTGTAAACTTTCATTGGATCCACCTAATTAAAAACGAAGTTTACAAATCACAATATAATAATTTATTATTGTAAACTTTGTTATATGGTAAATTTTGAAGTCTACTCTCACAATTCACAACAATCAATAATTTTTTTTTAAAGCAAATGACAATTGTTAATTCTTTATAACAAAAAATTTTTTGGTAAATAATAACAGGCATTTTAACATATAAAAAAAACAAAATTTGGTGTTCTAAACTCTAAACTAACATGTAAATTCCCTGATATAGCAAAGGATTGTCAAAAAATATCTAACTAAAATTTGTTGCTTTAAAAGCAGTCTCATGTTCATCCATATATTGATCCAACCTTTTATTAAAAGTTAAAATGAATTATATCAACAATTCCAGGATATAAACTACTCTGTTAGTGAAAAAATATTTTCTTCTCTAGATGGCATACCTTTTATTTTTTTTGACCCCTGCCTATTGGGATCTAGTAAAAATAATTTTCATTTATATTGTCAATGACACAAACATTTTGAAAACCTGAATCATGTCACCTCTAAGAAACCTTTCTACAGAAAATATTCCCAGTTCTTTTAACCTACCCTTTTTAACTCTTGTTTTTACTGTACTGTCTCCAGCATATTAATGTATTTTCTTAAATAGGAAGCCCAAACCTGTGCACAGTGCTTAATCAATAGTCTAACATAACCATTATAGAGCTTACTGATCACTTTACTTTTATAATTAACTTTGTGGCTATTCCTAGCATTCTGTTAGCTCTGTTCCTAGCTTCTAAATACTTCTGACACTTTCAAACTACTGCTGATAATCACATAATTCCATTTATTTATCCATAGATTCAAGCCATTCCCCATATATTTTGCAATTGAAATTATTAGAGTAGCTTACATGAATATTCTTCCACTTTTTATTATTGAAATAAATTTGCCACTTTTCAGTCCAACCAAGAAGTTCATTTAAATCATGTTGAACTGTCATTCATCCCTCAATATTTTTATCAGGAGAGGTCAAATTAGTATCATTAGCAAACTTAGAAACTAAATGTTTTGTTCCTATCCAAATCATTAATATAGATTAAGAATAGAAGAGGCCCAGTATAGAACTTTGAGGAACCCCACTATTTACCAACTCCCATAATGATTTATTGCCATTTAATACTACACACTGTCTCCAGTATGATATTCAAATGAAAATTGAAAAACTGATTTAAACAATGTACTATATATAATTATTATATTTGTAGTACTATCATTTAAGTTTTCCTAAACTCTACAAGTAAAATGTATCTTTATTAACTATTTCCAAGCATATTAAGCCTAGGAAGGCTGGAGATCTTTTATAAGTTTTTTAAGGTTTATTATTCTTACATGTTAAAAGCTTGGTTCCTTCTAAACAATACTCAGATACTTTGAAATTTCATACATTGTTTCTTCAAGTTTTTGGTTAAACACTAGTCTGATCTTACTATAAAGAAGCTTATGACATTTTGTTATTCATGTATAACCTGTAAAGATATTTGACTACTCGATTTTTGAGAAATTTTTTTAACATAGTCTTATAATTAATTCACTCTGTAGGATGTTTTGTCATATCCTCGTTTTAACTTATTAAATAGATATTTGAAGGGATCTTCTTTAAATGTTTAAAAGTGGTAATCTGACTATATTTCTAAATGTATATATCAAGAGAACTTTTAAAAAAATTTTAAAGATTTTTTAAAAAAATTTTATTGAAAGTATATTACTTTATCAGCAATTGGAATGTCATACTGCATTAGGGTAAATATAAGTAATATTAAAAAATAAACACAACTTGTAAAATTGTGGTAAAACTTTTAAATATAGTAATAATCATACAGATTTTATTCCTCTTTGTAACAAAGTATTTTTTACTATATATATACATCATTAGTAAAATATTAAAATTTTTATCTTAGTAATATCACCAAACTGTACAGACTTTTTCATGCACGATGGTATAAAACTCTTTTGAATGAAAAAAAATTCTATAATCCTTCTTGTATATATATTTTTCTCTACAATTTCAAAGTTTATATATATATATATATATATATATATATATATATATATATATATATATATATATATATATATATATATATATATATATATATATATATATATATATATATATATATATATATATATAAATGTTATATATATATACAATGTCCAATAAAACTGTGGAAGAAAAATTAGCTTTGTATCGTTTAAGGAAAGATAAAGAAAAATTTCCAGAAGAAAGGTTTAGCCACTTTAAGAAAACTGTTAATTTTTTTAACGATGGTATAAATAGATTTTATAGATTAATTTTACCCGACTCTAATATTGAAGATAAACTGGATGCACCTACTGAGAAACTTTTGAAATCAGAAAACACTGAATGTCACTCCTCGAATGAAATAGAGGTACTCTAATATTATTTATTGATTTATTATTTTTTATTTATTTTTCAAAGAATTCTTTAAAGTTTTAATTATAGCATACATAATTATTTAGCATTTTACAAAGATTTAAATACTTATGATTAATATTATATATATATATATATATATATATATATATATATATATATATATATATATATATATATATATATATATATATATATATATATATATATATATATATATATATATATATATATATATATATCAAAACAAATGCAAAGTAAAAGAATTGATATACATTAATTAAAAAAGACACTCAGATTATTCATATGTCCATCCTACCTATTTTTAAACGGTGGAAGCGAACTATTAGCTACCAACTTCCAACATTCCAAAAATTATATTACCTAGTTACTCAAGAAGTAATTTTTCAAATCTAGACAAAATATTTTCCTTTTAAAAAAAAAAAAAAAAAAAAAAAAAAAATTCTTATTTTGATCTCTAGTACTATCATGATCTATTTTATGAAGAACTTCGTTTAATAAACAAAAATGTAGAGAAGAAAATTTAATGAACTTAAACCATATCCTGTCTAAGAAATTTTTCCAAAGATCCATGCCCAGTTCCTTCAATCTCATCGTATAACTATAACTTTTTAAAATTACGTCAACCTTTGTAGTTTTGTGTTGTACTGTCTGTTGTATATCAATATCGTTCTTTGTGTAAAGACCCCAAACTTGTGTATAGTATTCAATTATCGACCTAATACAGTTGTTATAGAACTTCTTGCTCTTATAAGCAACATAATTGTTGCTTCTTTATATACTAACATTTGAAACATATTTGGCTTCTGAAATTGTTGGTAATAACCATACCCAAATCCTTTACCTTGTCAACATATTCCATCCATTTCCCACTTATAACTGAAAAAAAAAATGATGATGATAGTTTGCAAAGAAAAGAGAAAAATCTTTTTATATAGTTTGTGAATGGGTTCTCAATTAAAATGTTCTCTATTATTATTATTATTATTTACAAATGTATCTTTTTTACTCAGAATATCGAGTTTGAGCAAGAGGACCAAGAAGTTCTTAAGTCAGCAAAAAATGATAACAAATTTGATTGGATTGTGCTGATCTTAAAAGTAGCTTTATGGTTGATTTTGTGGAAAATTTTTATACTGTTGGAATTTGGTGCTGTTTACTTCGTTTGTAGCTGTTTTCTTTTTATTTGGTAAGTAAAATGGATAACAAGTTTGTTATGGAATTATTTTCTATACAAAAGTAATAAAGTTCAGTGATGTAACAACCTATAATTACGAAATATAATTAAATTGTTAGGATTTAAAAAGAATAATCATTGAATTAAATTATAATATCTGTAAGGCTTGTTAATAAACTTGACAGACTCCCGGTTTATTTAATAGAAAATTTAAAGAAATAAATGCTTCTGACTTCCGTTTTCAATTAACACAAAGTTGTATCGTAGCAAAAGGTCGATCAGCGCTCTTGTAACTTTTGATGTTATTAAAGATGAATATCCTTTTTTTTTTGAAGATGGTTTTTTCGATCTTATTTTAATAACATGTTTTACTGTTTTTCTATATATATCTATTTATCGGGATCCTTGTATGTAGTATACAGGAATTACAAATTTCTATATCACTATAGTACAAACGTATAACATTAATATGTTGTCTTACTCGTCTATGGATTTGAAATAATAGGCAAGCTTCATAGAAATAAACAAATTTATAATTATTTCCGGTAATGATTTTGCATAGAAATCAATATTTACATTTTATTGTCAACAACTCAAAAAATTTATTTTAGTTAACAGTGCGTTTTTATTTTTAAACCGAATTTATATAATTTTCTTGAAAGTATTTTCGTTTTCATTATCGGGTTCTGTGAGATTCCTATACATTTCCTTTAAGTTTACTGTTACCTTATTTCAGTGCAACATCCCATACTAAAATTTTTTGACTTTGTCTTTTTGAACATTTCAGAAAAAAAAAATCGTGACTTTTCATCACATTTAGAATTTTGATGAAACTTCTTCACCAAACTTTTGTAGACCATTAGTATTATAATTTCATAGCCTTTTCTCGGGTTTATTTATTACTCATACTACCGAACACCATTTTTCTAAAAATATTTGGGGGAAAAAAATTAGTCACATTAAGAATAGAATTTGATCAGAATATTTAATATAGTTTAAAAACTGTCTTTAGGAATACTAATTTTAGTCGGTTTCGACAGGTAAATTCCGTTACTTTCTAAAGAGCTCATATTTGAATTGAAATTCTATATGTAAAGAATTGAAACTTATTAAAGGTTATGGTACAGAAAAAAAAATTTAAAAAAAAAAAAAAAAAGTAAATTTGCAATCACAACTGTGACCACATAGTGTGGGCAGCAAGAAAATGAAAAAAAATTTACCAATATATTTCTTTTGTTAAAAAAAGCTTTAGTAATGCAGTTAAAATTTTTATTTTCCAGGTTAAACCTCTATTCTGGATCAAAACGGAAAGGACCAAGTGCTTATTCAGTTTTTAATCCAAATTGCGAACATATAATGGGTTCTTACACAGCCGAGAAACTTGAAAAGGAACTCTTGCATAGATGATAATAGTTTACTTAAAAATATTTAGAACCAAGACATTTATATATTAGTTTTATTAAGTTTTTCTATATTTAATTTTGAACCAATGTTTTTTTGGAAATGAAAAATTTTAACTTTTTGTTTTATAGTTTTTTTTGGCAAACCTATTCAAATAATTTTCATAGCTAAAAGGTTTCCTTAATTAATACAGGAATCAGTTAAGAATCTAGAAAGAAATTAGTATTTTCAAGTTAAAAATAATGATTACTAACACAAGTTCTTGTAGATGGACAAAAATAATTTGAGTATATAATATAATGGATATAATTATAGCGTTGGCGAATTTCAGATATTACAAAGGTTTATCAGAAAATGTAATAGGTAGGGGATAAAAATAGAATTACTAATCCATATTGCTTACCTAGAGAAATTCTGCTTTATATTAGTAATTCTTTATAAAAATTGTACAGGGATGTAATTTCAACAAAATTACCTAACGATCTCTTGTACTATAAAAATGAAAAAGTATTAGTTATATACAATGTTGTAATTAATTCTAACTGTGTGAATACAGTGATGTAAGGTTTTAACTGATTTAAGGAAATTCGACGTTATATACATACTGTTAGAACACGATTTTGATATTTGAGAACAATTGTAGGTAGTTTGCATTATTCTTCATAGACCATCAAATTCTTCATTTTCTTAGCACGACTATAAAGCAGAAAGGATTACCTAAAGAACTTAGGAAAGACTCGTGTCTTAATAGTCCCTTAATACACTCGCAAGTAAACTAGCGAAACTATCCTGATAAATGGAAATACAAATAGATCCAGACCATATTTACAACTTTTATAGAGAAAAATTGCTACAACGAAGCATAAAGGATTGATTGGTAAATTTAAAAAAAAATCTTGGTACATTAGTATCAACGAATTTCCTTCACTGTTAGAAAGTAATAACTGTTAAATCACTTCAAACACGTGATCAATGTGCAAAAGAATATAGAGGTGAATATTTAAAAAAAAAAAATTCTAATCAATATCATTTCTGGGGTAAAAGTTGAGCATAGATTTGAATAATCAATTTTAAAATTATTCATATTATTTAATCAACCTGTTCCAATTTTCCTTTTTTAAATAACTTAAACAGCTTAATTTGATAATCTTTACGGTAAAACGGTTGAAAAAGAACCACTAAGAGATTTAATTTTAAAATACTAATTATAAAAATAAACATACATAAATAAATAAAAAAAAATTTAATTTAAAGACAAGCAAAAAAAAAAGTCGTGTACCTTTAAAAAAAAGTTTTCTCCATTTTTAAAAGAAATATCAATGAATTTTATGCAATTACATTGCAGACACAAACTAAAAATATATATATATAATATATATATATATATATATATATATATATATATATATATATATATATATATATATATATATATATATATATATATATATATATATATATATATATATATATATATATATATATACCAGAGTATATTTTATTTTACTATAATATTTATAAAACTGCATCACTGTCGCTAAGTGAGATGCCATAAACTAAGACAGAGAGAAAGAATAATTTAATAGACCTATATGTAGTTTGGTTAAATATATAATATATATATATTCTTTTTCAAATATATTAAAGTAATAAAGTATTTTTAGAGCATTATTTAAATTTTACACAAACAAAATTTTTTTTTTTCTTGTTCCTTTATTCTAACAAAATTTTCTAAAGCAGCATTGAGTACTCGTACATCAAAATTTACTTTCTTTAACTCTCATGTACAAAT
Organism: Armadillidium nasatum; assembly: GCA_009176605.1. NCBI lineage: Eukaryota > Metazoa > Arthropoda > Malacostraca > Isopoda > Armadillidiidae > Armadillidium > Armadillidium nasatum. The sequence continues at coordinate 17,135 of SEYY01004393.1, forward strand.
TGATTTTATTAATAAAAATATGTACTCAAGTATATATATATATATATATATATATATATATATATATATATATATATATATATATATATATATATATATATATATATATATATATATATATATATATATATATATATATATATATATATATATATTAGTACAAAACTAAAGACAACACAAATGACTCCAATCTAGTTCTTCACAACTATAATGCTCATTATATCTCTGGAGATGCAGAACTTCTCATTCTGCTTCTAGTAACTCTCATTACAACACACCTTCCTTTCTTACTAGATTTCTTTTGAGGTGGAGTAATACTTAATCTTTGTTTACTTGATAATGATAAACGCCTGGTGGAGTAATTTCTAACAGGGACTTTCGCATTCGTCGCCTTAATACTATGTTCATGGTGGATGCAGTGACCGTCAGGTGTATTGTTACAACAAGGGGAGTAATAAACGGTGGCATCGTTATGAATACTTTCATCTTCTTCGTAACTTTCTTCATCAGAACGTACTTTCAGTCTCATCACCAGAATCAAAAAGGTCAGGAGACATAGAAGGACTGTAGGGACTTCCGGATGACGAATCTATCGAATCCGTAGAGTTCCTTCTGTTGGATCGTTTTTTCAAAACTTCCTCCATTGCAGGAGTCAGTTTGCTAGGAGGTGAAGTTATTTCTGGAGCAATGCGAAATCCCTGTTGGCAATTACTGGAAAAGGAAAAAAAAATTATTAAGGAATTTTTAAAATTTAAAAAGTGGTCGAAGCAATATCACGTCCATGGATAAAGGCAGCATAATATATTTTCCTAGAGAGTAGTTTTTCTATTGGATTAATAGTAAAAGCTCGTATCAAGTGAATAAAATAAAATTATAGGTTATTGTTTTAAAATACATAGAAAGAATCAAAAATGAAGATCTGCCAATTTTATAATCCCAAGAATGAGTTAAAATATAGCACGAACGATTTACATTTATAATTTCAAAACATTAAAATTTTTCCAATATTAATAAATTTACTCCATATATATAATATATTCATTATTATTTTCAACTGAATTTGAAAAATCAAAATTTAATCTCTCTGCATGTATTTTAATGACAAATATGAAATTTCAGAAGAATTAAAAAATTTATACATACACACAACTCATAGTCAATTTGTATAGAGTTGAGGCATACTAAAATGCAAGGTTGAAATCTTAGTGAAAGGTATAGTTTTTCTACCACCATCTCTCATAAAGTCAAGCACTTCTTAATTTAATAAAAACTGATAACTTAATTTAATAAAAACTGATTACTTATTTGAAATTCATGAATTTACTGAAAAGTTTATAAGAAATGCGGTATCAAAATTTAGTTAACTTGTAAAATTATGATAAAGAACATTCTTCATACGATATTATATACCGTAGGTAGTGTAATTTTGAGGTAATACTAATAGAAAGTTCAAATGGATTTAGAGTACCCTAGATTAACAACACTATAACTATCTAATTTTTTAAAGAGCACAAAAATTAATAATATACTTGGCAAGGTGTAAATTAAATACTAATTCTATCATATTAAATACTGCACGTACCTATTATGCCGGTGTCGTTTTGTGCATATTGGCGGAGATATGCTCTTCTCTCGCATTCTAGCCATAATTTCAAGCATCTGAGGCGTTGGGTTATCAAGAGATGTATCTTTTTTAACCATATTTCGTTTAGGTCTCAACTGTTTTTTCCTTTCAAGCATTTTCTGGTTTTCCTTTTCTATAATAATATCATCTGATTCGACTACGTAATGAGATTGACTAGGTTTACTTAAACTAATTTCAGTTTCTTCATCTTTAGGATACTGCCTCGTGTTAAATCTATTTATAAAAAATAAAACATTTATTAATAAAAAAACCCAAATACATAATGATAATTGGAACACTTTTTCTAAATTGATTAATTTAAATAGGACTTATGGATGTAGATTGATAGACACATTAGACCTACTAAAAAAACTAACAATTAAGACTGTTGTACCAGAGGAAAAGAAAAATGATCTCAAAAGAAATGTTATTCTTTTTCATAACTATTCTATAACTGGAAATGAGACAGAAAATGAACGACGGGACGCCATGGAATACTAAAAAAAATTGCTTAACTATATTATTCAATTTCATTATACTGATTTACATACTTTGAAAATTATTATTCAACTGTAGTGTTAAAGAAGTACATTGAAATACATATATGTAGTAAGAAACTAGCAGTATGCATTATGCCCACTTTCTGAAGTTAAAACGGCAAAAGTTGAGAATTAAAAAGTAAAGCTGAAAAAAAAGTTTTCTTTAAAATTAAAAAAAAAAATGTAATTATTTTTTATTTTATCTATTATTTTTTTTGTTACAATATAGGTTTACATTAGAAATTAATCCCATTATTATTTTTACTGCTATTAAAATATTTTTATCGTAAAATTTAAATAGAGGTGCAATTCCAGAGTGTCAAATGAGACAATGAAGCACTGCAATTAGCAGCCCCCATTTTTCGTGTATAATTAGAACATTTTTATCAATCAATACCTCATTTTATCAGTCTTTGATGAAAGCATATTATAAAACAAAAAGATATTTTACCCATGTGTATTTAAATCCGTAGGTTATATTTAAAAAAAAAAAAAAATTTGAACTTTTAACTGCCAAATATATTAAGCAATAGAAAATTTCATATCAAATATATTTCATTAATTAATTCAGAATTTTGATATTAGTCATATATGTCATTCCATAGTTAACTACGAGATTCATCCTAATAGTGAAGGCATTTTTAAATACCCTCAATTTTAAACTTTTAGCTTTTACTGCCAATATTTAAAACTATTAGTATCATTTTTTGTTAGCTTCGCTAAGCAATTACGAGTTCGTTCTCATGCAAATAATAAAAATTTTCAAAAATGAAATAGCAAAACTTGCCTATAAATGTTTCTTGGTTTACAAGGAGATCTACCGAAGGAGGGTAATCTCTTTTTAGGTGACGATTGACCAATATTTTCCTCTTCTTCCGGATCGTCTTTTCACCGCCTTCTAAAATGAGAAAAAAAGTAACAAAATTATTCACGGGGATTTAAAAGGAAGGAAAAAGATTTATACATGCAATATGCACTATGAAAAAAAAAAAAAACTATTTTTAAATGGATTTTTAAGCTATCAAAACAATAATTAGTTACTATTTTTATAAATATTAATTACTATTATTATTATTATTAGTATTAGGTTAAAAAGGTTCACTCCCAACCCATGAACAATAATATTACTTTTGTTCCATTTTAAACTTTTATATTCATTTTGAAGGTAACATCAAATAATAAATCCTACATCTTCAACTTTATTATCTTGGCACATTGAAATGAATATGTAATAACACTTTTCAAAAGCAATTTAAAAAAAAAATTACAATAATAATAATAATAGTAATAACTTGATCATGAGCAACATTGTTAACATTACAGAAAATATTTTTAAAACATAATATACAGTATAATGTTCAAATATTATTCAAAATCAACATTTTTTAAATTTTTTCATAAGTTCTAACATCATTGGAGTTGGATTACTAATACCACAAACATGAGACTCTGGCGCCTTCGCTTTCTCAGCATTCTTAACTTTATTAGCAGCTCTCGTAACTCTTGTAACTATTTTGTTTTCTTTCACAACAGAATTTGCAGATTTTTCACTACGTCTTGCCTGAGGTTTTTTCAAAGGAGATTTCCTTGCAGATTTACCTTTAATATTTATTGATTTACGTTTTACTCTAACAGGCGTCTTTTTTGTGGTCTTTTTAACAATCACACTTTCATTTTCTTCATAATTATTTTCAACAAGACTTGAAGATCTTTTAAGTCTCTTTGGTGGAGAACTTAACACCTCTGATTCTTCATCCGAATCAGGAATAACAATAGCCTTCACTGGGGTCCTTACCTTCCTTCCAGTAATCTTTGGTACAGGAACTCTCGATGCTGCCTTAGGAGTAGCAGTCATGAAAGTTAATTTCCCATCATCCTTGTATCCTCTCTTTTTCAAACCTTCCCTCATAATGTGTTTGAACTTTTCATAATCAGGTTTCTCGTCGAAAGTTAAGCTTGCCACATATTCCATGAATTCTTGAACACCTTTGTAAAACAGGAGAAAAAATTAAATTGGGATAAAAAAAAAAAAAAAAAAAAAAAAAAAAAAAAAAAAAAAAAAAAAAAGGTGGTGGTGGTGGGTCAGCATTTTGGTACAGAAAGATTATCTATATTTTACAGCAAATCAAAAACAAACTTTACATTAATATTCAATATTATTTTTAAAAGGCCAGGGTTATATTTATTTTTAAAATAAAACTTTAAAGTATAATAATAAAAAAAAAAAAAAATTGGAAAAATTATTGAAATTACTTAAAGCAGTATTAAACATGGTTGAAGTTGATAATAGAAAATTTTTTTTTTAGAGCCTAATTGTACTTTAATCAAGGATCAAACTTCACTGGAACAAGCACCAAACTGATAAAGATAATAAATAAAATTAATGAGAACTTTGTGAGAAAATTAAAACAATTTTAATCTTACCAGGGGGTACTCCATCAGGAAAGCAAATTTTCATGAACGTTGGAACATCATCCATCATTGCCCTTTTCTTGTTGGCAACATAATTGCAATCTTGCAATTTATCTTCCCAAGGTAGACGACCACATAACCACTGAACTAGATTGTAACCCAAAATTTCTATGTCACCTCTTCTTGAATGGGCTAATAGTATTGGAATTTAAAATATTTCCAAAACATCCATAATCATCAGGTAAAGGATTAGAAAGAGAAATATATTAGATCGATGAATATATGTTATTGAAGGCAAACCCCTAAATCCCTAACTACCCAGAGAATTTTTATTGAAAAGGAGGTTCTTAAACAATTTAATGATTAATAAACTTTAGTTAATTCATTTAACATTTATATGTATTTGAAATGACAACATTAAAAGAGAATCTTTTAAAATATAAAAGCAAAACCACATCTAACAGAAGGAGCTGCAACACCACATGGAGAAATCTGTGGTAGAGTTTTTTTTTGTTTTTTTTTTATATCTTCAAACGCGAATATGGAGGAAAAAAATTAATATTAAAACAAATACAGTAACGAAAACCTGAAAAGATTTTGTCTTCTTTCTTTCCATACAAAATTTCTGGAATACAATTCCAAATTTCAATTATAATTTTATTATCTGTTACTGCTAACAGACACCCAAGTCTCTGAAAATCAAAGAACACAGCATGGTCCTGAAATCTAGGAGAATAACACACAAAATAAAATTCTTCAATACTAGCACCATAGCTCCATAATCCAATTTTAATACCTGTGAGACACAAAATTGGCTTATAAAATAAAAATTGGGAGCTGAAAAGTTAGATAAAACAGTGACTGAAGAAAAAACTGGTAGTAAACTAAAAACTAAAATTTTTTTCAAAGAAATAATTAAAAAAAAAAATAAATTCTACGCACAGGGCTAAAATAAAGAGAGAAAAAAATTACACCTTATCTGGTTCAAGTTGATGTGACCTTCCTTTATGAGGTATGCTCTACATCTGCTTACAATTACCTTCTAACGTTGTCATTTCAAATATATATAAATACATTTTTATTTACAAAAACAAAGTACTAGTAAACAAATAATTAAATATATGAATAAAGAAATAAACTAATCCTTCCTTCTCCTACTCACCACCGATATGAGCATCCCTTGATGTAAACTCAATAGTGCCATCATGGGCTTTGCGTTGATCATACTTGTATTCTTTATGTTTCCCATCTATTTTATAACGACAAGCAAGCCCATAGTCAACTAAGAATACCTGATTTTCTGTGCCTGGCCGATGTCCAACTAATAAATTGGACGCCTTGATATCCGCGTGAATATATTCATAATGATGAATATATTCAAGAACTTCTAACTGTTAAAAGGATGAGAAGCGCCGTGTGAAATAATATAAATTGGAATCAAAAGAGAAAAATCTATCAAAGTAATAATCAATAAAAAAATCATAAATCAACTCAAAAATTCCTTCCACAAAATTTAGAGGGCAAATAAAGCTCTTCAAACTTTCTAAATAGCAAAAATTAAACATCTACTCTCCTTCCCTACCGGCTAATTTAAAATAAGTTCTCTTACATTACATACGATATTACACATTTACCGTTTGCGATTCCAAGATAATCCAACTTTATAAAAGCAAGCTGTAAAAGCTCTTACTATCAATTTTTTTTATCACCTTTCAAATGATATGAATTTATTCTGCTTTAAGTAAATCTACTATATGAGAATTCTCTAACAATAAGTATTCACCGAAATCTAAAACACTATATTAATAATTTAAATATATTATATAAGAACATAAATGCAAGTATTTAAAAAGAGACAGGAAACTTATACTATTGTGCCAATACCTAAAAATTTATAATGTATCCATTCTAAAAATTTAAACATTAAAAAGCTACAATACTAATATGAATAGAGAGAGAAAAAAACCTAAACAATGGAAGCTGAAAAAATTACAGAAAGGAAAATCATGTGGAAAAAAAAACTTAATTTCCTCCCCTAATATTTCATTTTCTTTATGTTAAAATTCCTTTAAAAATAAATTTTACAGCACGTCTTGTAAAATAATTCCAAAATATGCAGTAATGAAAATCAAAGGAACCAGAAGAATCAGAAATTTCAATATTTTAAATTCATGAAAAATATCAGAGAGACAAAAGTTTCTACTTGAAAATTATCTGGTCAAATTTATGCGACACAAATGCAATAAGCAATAATAATAATAATAATAATAATAATAATAATAATAAACCAACATCAAAAACTATACCTTCAATCCTATCAACTTCTTTACAATAACGAGAAAATCTAATACTTTCTACCTTCTAACAAAACTGAAGTTTCTTTTCTGATCAAATGAAAATGTATCCATATCATAAATAAACAATGGACTGTCATTAAAAACTTTATATTTAAAAGAAAAACCTTACCCGAAGGAAAATATTTACCTATTACAAAAATTCGGAAATAAAAACGTTCTTACTAGGTGATTTCACAAAGCAATTTTAGTTTTGTAAAAGAAACTACGGTATTGTGATAATAAATCTGCACATAAAGAAATGCTCCATAAATTATTTTTTTTATGAAGATGTTATGATTAAACAACAAAACAAACGAACATCAAAATCACAAGTGGTAATCACAACAGTGATGTGGAACCGAGTAAAGTTACCAACAATAACAGTAGAAATAATATAACCACCCCACTTTTACAATGAATATAGACAAGTTTTTGACAAAAGAAAATTTTTACTCGAATTGGGGGGGTGGATCAAGTTCACAAACTGATCTTGTGTAAGCCGATGCTGAAGACGTGCGATTCAAATAACATTAATGACAATGATAAAAAGAATTAGGAATATAATAAGGAACTTGTTACACCGATGCTAAATGCTCTGTAAGAACAAAAACACTCGAAACACCTTCATTTCAGAATTCCTATGATAATGAACAATAATAAAGCTTGCTTATAAACACAAAAATATATATATATATATACTGCATATGGTGAAAGGGAACTCTGGAAAAGCAAAGGAAGAAAGTCTCTGAAATAGTCTAAAGCTTTTTAGAAAGCATTTTAAAATCATAAACGGATTCACAAAAACAAAGTGATTGCACTAAAAAAAATTTTTTTTACAAAAATCATACAAGAAAAACTAATCAGAACTGAATAGAAAAAAACATTCAAACTGCAATGAAAAAGACCTAAAGCCTCTAGATCTTTCAAAAAGTTATTAAAAATTCTTTCTGAGATTTATATATATATATATAAATCAAGGGAATAGGGCATCAAATTCTTTCCACCATGAAATAATATTCTAACTCAAGAAGAAGTCAAAGAAACTGAGTAAAGAAGAAAACCCGAAGTTGTAGGATAAGAGCGGTATAAATAAACAGAAGGTACCATCTACATCAGGCCTGGGTAAAGTATGAAGTGACCCGCAACCAAATATATTTAATTTTTAAAGTGAAAAGAAAAAAAAAATTATAAAAGAACCACTCTCACTAAAGACTAAAATTAGTGTTCTTTTTATCAAAATCAGACGCTTCATGTACTTAAATAAAAGTAAGAAATCTAATATTTGTAAAAAATATTTATTCTATTAAGTTTATAGATGTAATTTCGACGACAATTTTTATGCTTTTATTGAGGATGGCCCTTGACCTTTCACCAAAGTAAAAAAGTGGCCCTCTAATTTATAAAAGTTGCCCATCCCTGATCTCCATAGTGTTTCATTAAAGCAAGGGTTCATGCCTTTGAAGGTTTGTCAATTTTCAAAAGGTCAGTGTCATTATTTAAAAAAAAAAAAATTTTTTTTTTTAAAGAAATTTACCCTCAAATCTTTGGGGTGATAGAAAATATGAAGATGACCTGTTACAGGAATCTAACAAAACAATATTCTAGCAAAATGAGATATTAATATGTCAGTGTACAAGACCTGACAAACGTGCCAACTCTTTGTTCTTAAAAAAAAATCTTATAGCCCACAAAAAGATGAAAGTTGACAAAACACCTCACCCAAAACTGAAGTCTTCATCTACCTGTTTATTAGTCAGAGAACTAATTTATTACTAGCCTCGTTTCAAAAGATCAAGTTGAATTAATGTATCATTCAAAAATTTAGTTAACAAACACAAGATGGCAGTTTTTAAATCTCTTACAATACTACAACTGTGATGACAAAAAAAAAAAAAGTTACAATAGGGTGAAAAAGTGTGGAAGCATTTGAAAATTCAAGTTACTTCAAAGAATGTGCTTTACTGTCAGGCATTTCATAAAAATAAACAAATTACCATCCCAGGACAAGTATTAGTCCAATTCAGTTAATTACATCCTTACCATCTATCTTTTATTTCAGTTAATGTGCTTATAAAAGTTTTAAACATTAAAACAATATATCATAAAAAAATTGACTAATGGAATAAAAAATAAAGTGGAAATGTCAAAGAATGTCTTACAAGTGATAAGAAATTTATATAAAAAGAAACAAAATATCAAACTGAAAATGTATAATCAAATAAAAGACTGAAGATGAATAAAAATGACTAGGATCTCGTTAACTACTGCAGTTTCACAGAGGGTTAACTCAAAATATCTTAAAAATCAATTGCTGTTTTATTTATACTAGAAACCAAAATCAAGTAATCAAGGATCACTGAATTCGACTATTTGGAAGACAGACTGTACCAGATAAGTGATAATTGATTATGAATATAAAGTTTGAAAAATCACATAAAACTTATGTTGAAGTAAAGTCCTTATACGAGGCCATTGAACTCATAGTTGTCGTCTTAGAAAGGTGTGAGACATCCAAGCAAGTAAAAAGTATGTCCTTTTAACAAACACATGAATAGATTTAGAAGATTTAACCATCGAAGGTTAAGAGAACAAGTTCCGACTACAAATTAATCAATCACTAACTGAAGACTAATTTCAGATCTAAGAGAAGAAAACATTCATATAAACAGAAAAGTAAGAAAAAAAATCCTAGACCTCAATCCCAAAAAGTTATATAAAAACCTGACAACCTTTTAATTATGATTTTCAAAATAGAACATGGGCAACTATTGGATAACTTTCAAAATAAGGAGACAGAAAATAAAGTATGGAACAAGCCGTAGCCATAATATGAATCCTAGAATCTACTAAACACCATATAACATTAATGTGCTTTTAAGAAAAGCAACCAATTTTCATAATAGGAAGACAAACAGTTAACTCTTTAGCTCCAGAAACATTTCCAAATTAACAACTATCTTATTTTAAGAAAAATTATGCGATTTTAATTGAGCTCCTAAAAGTTCATTCTTATTAGTAGTAATTAATAGGGCAATTCTGTGGGAAGAAACTAATATGGGGAGGGGGAAGGGGGGCTGAACGGGGCATCCTTCATATTCAAAATAAAATATAACAGTAAAGCTTTTCGGCAATTCGGCTGTTTCAAAAAAAATTATTGCTACACACTGAAAATGAAGTTAAAAATATTAATAATTAAAATTCCTAACACTGCAACGAAGATAATAAATGATTATTCAAACAATTAAAAATGTCATTTTTTATAAGAGCTTTCAAATATTACTTAGTAATGTTAGTATAAGAACTAGGAAAAGAAAAAATAGTCTATTTCTCATGATAAATGAAAAACGCTAAATTAAAAAACTAATATTTATACAATCTCCAAAATACGTTGATATGAAAAAACTTATCATCATCACAAGATAAATTACATATTAAAAGCTGTAGCTCTTTTAAGTTGCATATGAATGAAAAGAATCTCCTCGCCATAAGAGGAAGCACTTACTCAATAGAGGGTCTAGCAATTCTGCATTTATTCAACTAAGTTTTTAATAATCTTCATGTACATTATCAAAATCGTTTTTTTATGAAAAGTGCTAAAACCCAAAAGAAAGGAATTCTTATTTTATTACTTAATAGAAAAGCTAATGAAAAATGTAACCACCAAAAAAATTCAACAAGAATAAAAATACTAAACACTGATAAAATGTTAAGGGGACTAAACACTAATCATAGGTCAGAGATTGTAGCTTTCTCCAAATTTAGTTTTCAACGAAAAAGGTTTAATAGAGAAGCATAATATAGAAGTACTTCTTATGTAAAATGTATTTATCCTTAAAAGGCATATAACAATATTCAACTTGGTAAACTTAAAAAATTGAATATTGTTATAAATTACTGAAAAATATGAAGATTTGACAATCAAACTGAAAAGTTTGAGTGTCAAAATTGGCAGCAATATTAAATATTGATTAAAAGGGCAAGTGTTTTAAAAACAAAAAATAAAAAAAAAACTGAAAAGTTAATGAAAATCATGTCATAACGGAATAAGCTTAATACAGCAACAATAGACAGGAGTTCAAACAGAACAGAAGTGAAAAAATTTGCATCTGCACAAATGTAATTTCAGAAAGAAAGACCAATGAAACAATTGTTTAGAATTTTTTTTTTTTCCTAGATAGTTCAGAAACTTCAGGCCAATTTTATTATATTTTTAATACCATAATATTACATGAAGAGGGGCCAAAAATACATTTTTTAATTATTGTGATATTAAGGCACATGAGTTGTAAAAATATTTGATCTTAAGATTGATGAGACATTTTAAAAGAAAATAAAAAATCTTCATTGCTATAATGAAAATTCATTACTATACAAAGTATTTAAATATAAAGGCAATACTACTTCCGATGAAGACTTGGATATATGTACAAAACATTAAAAAAAAATTGGAAGAGTGATATGTTTTGAGGTATTGGGAGAAAATGAAAGTACCTGACTGGGTACACCATACACCACTTTCATTCAGATATAGAAAAAATAATGTAGAAATCTAATATGCAAGAAAAATTCCTGAGCTATCCAAAAGTCAAGAATCAGTATTTTCTTGAGTAATGTAACTTGTCTAATAAATATTTTAAGACTCTGTGAAATGAATCCTTCTTAATTTGTATTTCCAAGCACCTTATATAGTTAAAACTGCTTTCAGGCATATCTGAATTCAGCCTTAATAAAACAAAGGAACAAATTTAACAAAGAACACAGTGAATAAAGGTTAAAACTCATTAACTTAAACCAAATATGAGCACCCTTCTTAAAAATCATGAAATACTTATTACACTAAAGAAATAAAATCGTTTAAATATTTTTTATCTATCCATTTTCTCATACAATTTCAATATTAGCTTTGAAATATATATTTTACTTCATAGGAATTTAATTTTAGGAGCTAAATGACGAATTAAAAATCCAAAAAAGAGAATGTTAAAGTAGTTTGGTGACTAGTCTTAGTGTACTAAAATCTGCGATAATTTTTAAGGAAAAAATATATCTAAATTCCTTTATTCCCATTAAAAATTGCATCTATTTGAAGTAATTTACCCATCACAATATCAAGCCCCACTTTCACAAAAAGTTAAGAAAATAAACACAAAAGTATATATTTATACATAAAAAAAAATCTGTATATTACGATTTATCAAAGTACCAATGTGTATTAATTTAAATTCTGTACAAACAGAATAAATCTCAGTTCTCTGAAATATCTTACTACTTGTTGGAAAATTTACTAGACAAAATAAAACCAAACAAACCACTTTGTAGAAATTATCCAAATAGCCAAACACCAAATTATACAAATAGCCAAACTAATAGAACAAAAGGATATATATATATATATATATATATATATATATATATATATATATATATATATATATATATATATATATATATATATATATATATATATATATATATATATATATATATATATATATATATATATATGCCTATCTTGAAATGTTTAGTCATCACTCAAAATCAAGATAATTGCCTCAAATCCAACTGCCATTACTCAACATATCTACATGATAAGACTTGTGTAAATCGTAACTCTAATATAAATTGAAGTACATATATCCTGGCAAAGTACTATTTTGTAATGAGGTTAGTTACTAGAACCATAAACAATACACATTATAGCATGAAATGCAAAATACTTACAATTTGAATAACAACTTGATAAACAGTCTTGTAAGAAAATTTTTTATTATGTTTCTCAATTATTTTTTGCAAATCTTCCCCAAATCTCTCCATTACCATAAATCTATATTTCTGACCATTATATTCATGAGAACCAGAACCTAAATACTTGGGCATTCCTAATCTTTTTAATTTCTTTTCCTTCTTCCAATTTTCTATAAACTCGGGTTTTGCTATCCTCATATAACAATGCATTTCTGTGAAAAGGGGTCCATTGCTGTGAGGTTCAATTTTAATTACATAATTAGCGTTGTCAGGAACTGGTTTCTTTATGTCATCTGATGATAAATATATTTCTCCAAATCCTCCTTGACCTGGAATCAATTTTTATTTTTATATATATATATATATATATATATATTATATATATATATATATATATATATATATATATATATATATATATATATATATAATATATATATATATATATATATATATATATATATAGTTCAAAAAGGCTTTGAGGCTAACGGTTCATAAGAAACCCATCTGTATTAAGAAATTCACATCATTATCATGAGCAAATGTTCTCTAAAACATTTTTCAGGCTTTACCGATAAAGTATATAAGAAAGAATGAGCATAGAGGTTAAGTCTAGGGTTACAGCAAGGCCGAGAATGAGTAGAAATTAGTTTCAAAAAACTTGATTACAAAAAGATTGTCTCTGCATTACAATTTAAGAGCTCTAAATTTAAAGTACCAGAATTTTGCATAATTGCCCATGTTCTCACATATTAAAATTTTTCAAATCAATGTTCTGAAGATACTACAGGGTGTCCCACTCGCTCCCCGGTCCCAGACACACTCTTATAGATATCAAAGTACTGATTATAAGTTAAAATGTATAAATGAACATCTTCAATGTTTGTAAAACATTTGGATGATGAACTCTGTACTGGCTATTTTCAGCAGGATGGTATCACTTGTCACACATCCATTTTCAGCATGTACGATATCAAGTCCTTCTTTGAAGATTGGGTCATTTCCAAGGGACTTTGACTACCAAGATCATCTGACCTTACCCTGCCGATTTCTTCCTATGGGTCCTGCTGAAAGGGAAAGTGTATCACAGCAACTCACATACTCTCATACAACTGAAAGACAACATTCAGCAGGCAATTGCTGCTGTGACCTCTAATATGTTGGTGGCAACCTTTTGGAAATTTACACACAAATGTTTTTAACAGCTTCTTCATAATTGCTGGTGTCAAAATAAATGTTTGAGAGAAAAGGAACTGATGTATATTTGTTAAGATAAGCAGAAGTGTTTATTTTTATTATAAAGAAAAAAAATAAAAATAAAAATACTAGTATAACTGATTAAATAAAAAATTTAGAAAGAAAAAAATGTATGAATGTTGTTTTACTAAGAGTTTTTGGGAAAATAAACCTCTAAATATTATTTAATTTTTTTGACTAAACAGTAGTGAAATACTAGTATGCTAGAAAATATAAAACCAAACTGAGGGTTGGGGGGGGGGGGATGTACTATTGCCAGTTTTTTAGTTTGCTTAGGAACCAAAATTTTAAACTATTAACAATTTTTGGATAAATAAAGTTCCTGAATATTTTCTTGTAACTAATGTGGAAATACTCACATGAAATGTTTTTTCAAACTTTATAATTTGTGCCAAAATATTTAAAATTCATTACATACAATAATAAATTCAAAATTTGTAAGAAAATATATTTAAAAAATAAAATTTACTATAAGAAAAAACTGGTTCCATTAACCACATGAAAAAAGAAAATATATAAAAAGCAATTTTCAAACAGAATTAAGTTTCCCCACTTACCCAGAATTTTTAATATAATATATATATATATATATATATATATATATATATATATATATATATATATATATATATATATATATATATATATATATATATATATATACCTTTAAAAAACTAATTTTTGGGAAATATTTTTGTTATGGAGAACTCATTTATTAAAGTTATTTCATACAAAATATAATAATTATTATGCAAAAAAAACAATTATTTGGAAAAATAAATTGTTTCTTTAATCAATTAAAATTTGCATGTCAGGGTGGTATCTTTTCCCCAATTTAAAATTTTTATAAAAGCACATGTTTTCAGTTCATTTGTAAATGTTGCAAGATATAAGGTTTCATATGATTTAGTATATTAAATCATCAAATTGCTCTTTTCTCAGTAACAACATTGCTCAGTCATTATAGTATAAATAGTAACCTATATACAGTATAATAAAGTGTATATGTAATATATTCTATTACAAAATACATTTCAATTATTAACTACATTTTTTTTTTTTTTCAAAACTATCAAAACTACAAAGGAAAAACAAATCACAAATGGTGAATTTTATTTATTTATTTTTAAGATTTACTCCTTTCTGGGTTTTATTGGGTAAGTCTTTTACTACCAGCTATGATATATGTGCAAGAAATAAGATGTACGCTAAGTTTAGATCATACAAATACATATGGTCAATAAATGGAGCTCTAAATTCTACTTCTCATGTATATTGGGTTACTGAAGTTTTTACAGATTACAAAATATAGCCTGTATATGTATTTTAAAAAACAAAATAAAAAACTATTAATTAAAAAAAAAAAAAAAATATTAGATACCACTTATATATATATATATATATATATATATATATATATATATATATATATATATATATATATATATATATATATATATATATATATATATATAGTTACTCACCAATACTTTTACCAAGTCGCCATTGCTTTCTACCGACATCTGTAAGAATCTGCCCAGGAGGAATATGATCAGGAAGTTTATATGCCTTAGATGCATTTTTCTTTGCTTGCTTTTTAGGTGGCATTTTGTATAGCCAATTAAGACCTTGTACAAAATCCCAATTTTTTTTAAGTATATATACCGTATATATTAAACT
Source organism: Armadillidium nasatum (assembly GCA_009176605.1). Classification (NCBI taxonomy): domain Eukaryota; kingdom Metazoa; phylum Arthropoda; class Malacostraca; order Isopoda; family Armadillidiidae; genus Armadillidium; species Armadillidium nasatum. Next base: position 32,728 of record SEYY01004393.1, read on the forward strand.
GATATTTCCTTTTCTTAAAAAGTATAATTGTAACAAACTTATAATAAAAATATAAATTTTAGTAATTCCTGTCTTTTTAGAAACATAAATGATAAAATATATTCAACAAATAAAAATATAAAAAGAAATTTTTGATGATAATTCTTTTTTAAAACCAATACTTCAATTAATTTTTATTTATGTTTATGTTCAATCATTTAAATGGTGACTGGAGAAATTTATATACGCATAAAATAATATTATAGTAATTGGCAAAACTGCTAAAAATTAAAGTAAAATAAGAAATCCATAAACTAAACAGTAGAGTGATTGACTCACGTGCTTGAGGGCACCGGGTTGATCCCACTTGGGGACCCTAGGTATATACAACCTAGAAAAGTTCCTCTCCTAGAATAGGGCAATGCCCGTGAGATGTGAACTTTTTATAATAATAATAATAAAAAAAAATATTTGGCATTACACTTTGTTGCCTACTAAAGATTTAATTCAATTTTTTTTAAAAATTAAAATTAAATAATACATAATGAAAACCTATTAATTTACACAAAACACATTTCAAGGATTAATAACAAAATTTACATCAGAAGTGGCCAACCCAAGGAGCATCAAGCCCATTTGATAGTAAATAAAAAATTTAAGATTTTGTGGAAATTCAAGAATAATAATATCTAGAAGGCATCTGTGAACCTTCCATATAATGGTTATTTCATTAACTTGACAATTTCATCCTTACTATTGTGCAAAACTAAATTTAGTGAAGTACAGCTTATGGATAATTCTTTCCCAATCAGAACCAAAGTATTTCTAGGCAATTTTCCAGATTATCATCTCATTTGAAACAAACATTTAACATAACTTTGTGGATGTGGTTTTTTTTTTTACTACCTCTCATAGGCTAAGCCTTTTTCTAGGAGGGGGAACGAAAGCACCATGCACATAATTTGATGCATAATGTATATTTATTTAACAGATGGCATTGCATCTGCCACTTTAAACAATTAGATGATGCAATGCTGCTCCAAGTCAAAATGTACCACAAGTCCAATACCAAAATTTAAATATCAATAACTTGCAGTACAATCTTAAAATAATCTATTCACAAAAATTTGTTGTGATTATTTAAAATCTCTCCAAATGTTCTTTTCTAATACCTAATTGGTTTTCTTTAAAATAAATTAGGCTATATAAGCATAAAAACATTTTAAAAATAATTACTATCATCATTTAACATATAAGGAGGATTTTTTATTTTCCTATATGATAATTGATGTAATATAATTCAATTTCTGCTACCAGTGTCTCTATCCACTGAATGTCAAAATTTATCAATGATATTCAGCTTAAAACCTTTACTAATTTTAACTAAAATGAAATTGCAGGTTATTTTGCTAATTTAAATACAATATTTAAAGAAAAACTTTCTAAAACTTCTGATCAATGAGATTTAGGAGCATTATATATATATATATATTATATATATATATTATATATATATATAATATATATATATATATATATATAATATATATAAATGACCCTAGAAAATCATTATCAACTTTTATGTTTTCAGGTTTGATATATCTTTGATGAACTGAAAAAAAAAAATTTCAGAAAAGGAATGCAAATTCTAATACCATGCCTTTTTACAATAAAAGAAACTGACTACCAGATACCTAGTGACAAAATCACTGAAGATGAAGCCAAATTTGGATTTTGACAAAAATTCCAAGTATTACAAGGGTAAAAATTTTAGCAGAAGTAATTAAGGAGAGAGTGGTATAGTATGATTATGATGAAATAATTAGAATATGTCCCAGAATAAGTGACTCAGGCATTAAAGATAAAGGTGAAATTGAAGATCAACTTAGAGTAGCCATACGTTAATTACAAGGAGACTTGTATTGAAAAAATTGAATTTAAGATTTATACAAAATTGAGACCACAATAGTATGTTATGATTAGTGAAAAGGGTATTATTCTCAATGTGTGTTTTTGTGTAAATCTAAATGAAATCACTTAACTATATATAGGAAGGAAATCAAATACACAGCTTCAGAAATTTTTTTTTTTTGGCATTATACACTCCTTTAATCATAGGTTAAGTTAAAATATATATAAATAAAAGGTAAAGCAAAAGTAAATTGTGGTACTTTTAAAATATATATTTGAGAAATAAGACTTGGGGAGCACCAGACAGAAGAATATATATATATATATATATATATATATATATATATATATATATATATATATATATATATATATATATATATATATATATATATCATATATAAATAATAGGTATCAAAAAAAAAATTTAAATTAATTTTTTGGGTACCCTATCATTTATTATAATAGGCTGTCATAAATGCTGCTGAATATAGGTAAATCTCAGTATCTGTGTCAGACATTACTTGCCCTTATTTATATTAGGCCTAATAATTCATTGTTTACCAAAGTATTCTTAGATATTTTATAATAAAATATAAAAGTTTAAAGGTTTGCAATTTATTACTATCCAAATCTAGGCCTACTTCTACATTCTTTGATCTAACTTTCAGAATACCTGAAAATTCATGAATATTGAATATCATCAATCTGAAAATTCATTATTGGCTCATTAATTATAAAGTACTTTAGTTAAGTTACAACATTTTAACAATATTCTTAATGCTTTAGACATCCTGGAAACTTTCTCCTGAAACACTATGCCGATTTTAAATAATTAAATATTATCATACCTTCCACTTGAAGTCTTTAAATTATTTAACACCAACCAAACGAGTTTCCTTTCTTTTTTTTCTCCAACCATATCAAAAAAAATCCATCTCCTATGTAGTCTAGTTTATATAATAAAATTAGCCTAAGTTTATGAAGGTAATTCACAACTGTAACGGAATTTTACGGGAAACCATATACTATATGTCTGAGAATGCAAAATTATATATATCCAGTTACAAATTTTTTTTTGAACGATGACGAAAACTAAAAGCTACGATAAATTTCATGAATCTGGTACCGACATTATAAACAATCCATTACTGGTGAATTTCTGGGCAGCGGTTAAATCGAGTTTCGATATCATTTCGATATTATCACTAGGATCTTATTTTAACTGTGGTTACGATGATAAAATGGAATTCTATAAATCAATCAAATAAAGAAAAATGAATAGAAAATGTACAGGAACAAGTATTTTCCTCTAAGCAGATAAGATTTTACTACATATACTTTTAATTGTTGGATGAATAATGCACAAAATGAAGTATTTTGCTCTTTGATATACGATTTTACTACATGCACAATTAATTTTCTTCTTATATTAACCATTTAAATTTACTATAGATTAATTAATTTCACAGGTATGCTTGAATAAATACTTACAGACTTCTATAAGATATAACCACGGTACTTACACATAGACTTTGATATTACATCATTGAATGATCGATATTCAAAAAAGGAATCAGAATCGTTCATACCTAGAGAGCAGCTTAACAGTGTTACCAACATCATAAGGAAGAAAAATTTAGTAATTTAATAATAATTTTTTTTGTTGTGTTGGTCATTCTACATACATCGAAATCGGGGTTTTTAAACACAATTCATTTAAAATACGGTAAACAGCCTAATATGCTATGGTAAATTTTGGTTTTCAGTTATTAGCTAATGAAATATTAGATAAAAGTGTATAATTGTGATATTTCTGTTTCAGTTTCATCAGACAAATGAATACGAAAATGGTTAAAATTTCATGAATCATATCTTACATTCAACTACATGTACAATACGAAAGCAGAATAGCTAATGAATTTATTATTCTGGTAAAATTTTACAAAGAAAAAAGACTTTATTGTCGGAGAGCTCCATAAGTCTTGAACTTATGATTTCATGAAGGGCTGGTTTTTGTCTGCCTGGAGGGATTGTATATGCCCATAGTTGGGAAGGTTCGAAGACCATTCTCAGAAGAAGAAAAAAAAACTTTACTGTCACTTACAATAAACATTGTTGTAGCAATGTGAAAGAAAACTAAAGTTTTAACTTTTTAAGTTGAATAATTTATTAATTCAGACTTCTTCACCACATTAAATATTGGAAATCCTTATATTTATGCTTTAAAGTAGCTTATATTGCTTAATAATTTTTAATGCAAGTAAACTTAATTTCATATTAATTAAGCTTTTGTTATAAACAGACAAACTTAACTATGGTTTTCAATATTATCCACTCAACTTAAAAAATCCTTTATAGAATGGCAACACTGACATGTGTTTTGACTCTCGTTATATACACGATCGAGAAGCGAGGTAGAGTACTTGCTTTTTTTACCTTCGAGTATAAGTCACTTTACAATTGTAATTAAAAGGTTTCTTAACTAAAATACTCATCAGCGCCAGGAAGTGTCTTCTGTAAGATAAGTATTTTCCCATTTAACTATTTTAAATTACTTGTAACCATATGGTAGTTATATATATATTTTATCATTAGGGTAGGAATCTTTGGAGCTTTGTAAGAGGTCTCAACTAGACCGACTCAGTTTGATCTTTCGTTTTGCTATTTGAATTAGAATGAATTTTTTTTAAATTATTTTTATGATTGGGTTGAGTTAGTGAATTACTTTTAACTTGAATTATATTTGACTTGAACTTTTACTATTTTTAAAAGGGACCAAAGTTTTGAGCAGAATTTGAGGATTCTTGCTCTGTTTGAAATGAAGCTATATTCCTACTAGGCTAGACTTACCCAAATTTACTTTTAAAATATTTACTTATG
>SEYY01004393.1:42500-62500 GCA_009176605.1 Armadillidium nasatum
TATTGTTAAATCTAACCTTATTTACAGGTGCCGGAATGGGTTCTGAAAAACCAATAAAGGGTAAAGCAAGATTTACGAATCCATTTTTAAATTTCTCTCTATTAGTGTGACCCTGAGTTAACTTAAGTAGCTCTAATGAAACGAGACCAGAGACTAAAGCTGTTGTGGTTGCAATAGCAGGAATAATTTTGCCAGCTATAAGTTTACTCTTGTGTCTATCTGCAGGTGGTATATCATAATTTTCGGCACGGAGATTAGAAGCAGCAACAATAAAGTCCATGTGGAAATTTGTGTCATCATCTTTTTCAAAATCAAGTGGACTAAGCTTAAGTTTGCCAAATTCTTCTGGGGACTTAATGCTAGTTTGCAATCCACTTAATTTTTCATTATCAACTTGGCCACTCTGAGCTTCAGCTTCTGCTTCAGTTATGGCAATCTTTACACCAGAACGTGGCACAAATTCTGGAACTGCAACTTTATTGACAATATCAGAAACTTTTTGACGATCACGACAGGTTGGAATTCCATAGACTTCTGCTTTTAGATTGGCTCCAGCTACGACATAATCTAAATGGAGATCATTAGAGACATCAAAGGTTAAAGGATGGGGACAGCGTTTTGGCCCTGACCAAAATGGTTCACCACTAGAAGGTTGTCTGATCTTTTGGGAAATTATGTAATAACTGAACAATCATGTTATGATAATGTTCTTGCCAATGACGTCTAGCCCAAGCTACACAATCTTCGAAAAGAATTAGGTCTATCGTCTACGAGGGCTTTTTTAACCCCCTCTAAAGTTTCTATCGGTTGTGACCCAGGTAGTTTCAATGTTCTTTCTAAGAACTTTGGATCTGATAAGTACTGAGCCGCATTTTCTGCTGCTTGACGGAACTCTCCTTCAAACACATCTCTGGCCCATTGCAAAGTGTGCTCGATTGCATTTGGGAAGTTCTTTAAAGTGCAAATAGGGATAGACTTCTCAGGTGGATCCTGAGAGGAACCGTATGATTCAGTCAAATGAGGTACAACTACTTGAACATTTCCTTTGGTGCCGAGTGTGCCCGACTCCAATAGTGGTTTTCGATAATATACACACCTTCGGTCCATATATAATCGTGCTTCAACATTATCTAAAGCATTTGCTACACCATCTAAGGGTTCAAAGAAATCATCGTCATACACCTTCTCAGTTTCTGGGCCCACTCTGTTTTGGTGAGCAATAATGTTTACTTTGGAATTCATTTTTTTTACAGCTGCTGCAGCAGTGTCCGATTTTGGTTTTTGAACATCCCAAGGTCTAAAGAGAAACTGCCTATTTAAATTGCTTTTCTCAATAAGGTCCATGTCAGTTACATAGAGTGCTCCGTTTTCACCTGCTCCTATTCCTATCATCGCAAAATTCTTTAATAACTCGCATCCAATAGCGCCAGCACCTACAACAAAATACTTTAAATTGCCTAACTTTTCTTGGAAATCTTTTCCGAAGATGGCAATTTGAGAATCGTATCTGCTATTGGAAAAAGCACAGTTCTCTTTATTTAAAGTGGACGTATCTTCTGGCAAGCACTCTACAGCATCAAAATAAAGCCACTGGTTTATTGGAGTAAACTTTCCAGAGCATGCTTTCATCACCTCTTGGGCGACTATTCCACCAATAACAGCATCCATAGGAGCTAGATCCCCAGCACAAATTTTTGAGAAAGTTTTTACAATTTCGGGATCAAAGTCTTCTACTTTAGAAGAATTACTTTCGTTAACAGAAGTAAAATGTTCTAAAAATTTCAAGCTATCTTCTTCACACCAAGGAGAAGGTCTTCGCCCAAATTCCTTCTCAAAAGCATGCAAAGCTTGAAAAGCTATATGATAGATAGCAGGTCTATCAAATTTACCAAAATCTGTAACAATAAATTCTGGTTCTTTTAAGCTCTCTTTTAGGGGTTTGAAAGCCACCTTTTTAGGCATTTTGACTTGTGCAACAATACCACCTCTTCTGTAATCTGAATAATTTCTTGTGTCACCAATGCTAAAAGTAAAAGGACCCAGAACCTGAAAAATATATAATAAATATCAGTAAATAAATTAATAACACTATAGTAAATGAAAAGGTTTAGCAATTAGTAGTAATAGTTCCTCAATCGTAAAAATACCTTATAAGAGCTTTAGAAACAAAATCCTAATATAATATAATATATTATATATATATATATATATATATATATATATATATATATATATATATATATATATATATATATATATATATATATATATATATATATATATATATATATATATATATATATATATATATGTATATATATAGACTCACGTGATTGAGTGCGAAGATTCGATCCCACTTATAGATCCTAGGTATATACTACCTAGAAAAGTTCCTCTCCGCGAATAGGGCAATGCCCGTGAGTCGAACTTTATTATTATTATTATTATTATTATTATTATTATTATATATATATATATATATATATATATATATATATATATATATATATATATATATATATATATATATATATATATATATATATATATATATATATATATATATATATATATATAATAGTTGAGATAGCTTTTTTCTTAGTGAACGTTGATCAAATTAAAAAGATTAAAGCCAATATCAAAAAATTCTACATTCTCAATTTATATACTATGAACGTTTTAAATTCAAATCATCTAATTCCATCTTCTGTACTTAAGCAACAGAAGAAGTTGATCATTTAAGGATATATATATATATATATATATATATATATATATATATATATATATATATATATATATATATATATATATATATATATATATATATATATATATATATATAATATATATATATAAATATATACTAGCGAAAAAGAATGCCGAAGGATTAGAGTGGGTATCTCCATGGTCTCTTATGTCGGTGTTCAAGAGAGCACAGAGGGAAAGAGTCAGTTCTAAAGGAAACTGTAACATCGCAGCATTAAAGTTGGCACACCTATTGTATATAAATAAATTAAATGAGGACCTGAAAAGCACTGGGAGAGCTTCCTTGTACTTGAAGAAATCTGAACTCTTCACTGAAGAGAAGTTATAATTTATACGAATAAACTGTCAATGAAAATAAGTAGCTTAAAGTACTAAAAGAATTTTTCTGTTTAATTTTGTTTATTTAAATAATACTATAAAGGAAATTTTGGGTATATTTTTGTTTTCTGTTTGGTAGAGTAGGAAGAAGAATGATTCTAAAGATATTGGCAAGAAATTCATTTATAACTTTTGCCACTTGGAAATTAGGGAATATAATAAAAACAGAAAAGTATTTTGATAAATTCCATTTCTGTTTAGAAATACCAATCAGTGCAATTTTAGATGCTCAACAGATTCTAAATCTAAGACCTGATAGCATGATTAAATTGCTTATATAATGCTTTTCACCCAATGATAAATGTTCTTTTTCTAAGAAGTCCATTCTTTTTATTTCTTTGGTGTTGCTAAATTTAGATTCGTCTTAGTTTTCCTTCATATTTTAATATTATTTCCTTCATTATTATTATTTTAAATCTAGTTAATGAATTTATACTTTGACTGTATTTTAATGTAGAAATTTAAAAAATTTATTTAGTGCTAGCTAAGAAGATTTGAAACGTTCACAATATATTAAATAAGTATGTAGAAATCTCCTTCGCTTCCTATGTCAATACACCTGTTTTGAGTCAGGAATCTTATAGGCCCAGGCGACATAATTTTATGTCTGTACATTTTGGAGAAAATACTCCTGAAATAATTAAACCTGTCTACAAATATACTAGACATAATGCTCTTTTTTTCTGATAATAAATTGATTTTTATTTTGATACAAATACTTTAACCCATAGTACTTGATATTAGAATATTAGTCTATAAACAGGGTATATTCAATTACAAAACTACTAGTAATATTATTATATTGATTTATATTGCAATTTGCAACGCTAACTTACCTCATACACATATATATATATACATAATAATAAAAATAAAAAAAAAAAAAAAAAAAAAAAAAAAAAAAAAAAAAAAATATATTAAATAAATATAAATAAAATATAAATATAATATTTAAAAAAATATCAATTATCGATAATTTTATATAAGCTTAATTATTATCTTCATGTTTTAAGTAATATTCTCATTTATATTATTTTTAATATATATAATTAATATTATAAATATAAAATAAACAATAATAAATAAAACAATAAAAAAAAAAATTTATTTTTATTTATTATTTATTTAGTTTATTTTTTAAAATATTCAGTATGTATGTTGTTAAATTATATATATATAATAGTATTGTATTAGATTATTATATATGTTATAGACTAAGCATAAAATAAACGTGAGAACTTTTCACTTTTCTTAATACTACAATTATACTGGGTCCTTTTAATCAAAAACACCAAATTTATATAATTGTGCGTTCTTATAACTATATCCTCAATAAAATTAATTTCTTTATAATTTCAGAGCATGATATATCTATCCGAGTTCATCCCAACAAAACTCATGTGTGACGAGAATATCATTCTATAAAGTGCTAAGTATAAAGTTACGACATAACAGCTGAGTTAATTATATCACATCATCGAATATAATTATTTTTTATAATAATAATAGTTAATAAATAAATAAATAAAAAAAAAAAAAAAAAAAAAAAAAAAAAAAAAAAAAATTAAATAATTATAATTTAAAAAACACCTCATTTTCATCATTTCAAAGCTTCTCATATATGGCATTTGTGTATAGTGATCTTGCATCTTCTGAATAGAGTATTTTTCAAACATATTAGATATATATATATATAATATTACTATCTTATATTAGTTATTTAATATGAGCAAATAAATTTTACCAATACTAATATACATAATACATATTATATTACAATGATTATATAAAGTTCGTTTTCAACATTACTATGGTATATGCCTGAGCTTAGAATATGTTCTCTCTTCTTATAAGATACACGTTTATGTTTTACACTCTCAGCAATTATTTTGCGCTATAATGCTAACAAATATTTTCTCTCAAGCATTTCTTTTTAGACATAACTAAATTATCATACATACTTCGAACCCAAACTTTTTAAGTATTGAATAAATTATATAGTAACGATATTATAATATTTCCTATTATCTTCACCGCTAACTAATTATATATATAGGTTGGTATATTAGTATACAGGTCATTTTCTTTTAGTGACCATATACTTCTTATTTTATACTACTTTAATTATATAATTTATACATTTATCTTCCATTCAATACCTTCATATATACCAAATATTATTTTTTTTATTTTTTATATTTTTTATTTTATTAAATATATATAAATTTCCTCTCTTAATGGGATCTTCAATTACTTCTCTATTATTTGGGAGGGGGGGGATAATAAATAAATTATATACCTTTTATTTATTATTATTGTTGGGGGAATTTAGCCATTCGGCACGAATATTCCTAATGTCCAAATGACATAATACGCACGAAAATCCAAGTAAAAACTTTCCAGAGCGCAAGATTTATATTTATAATACATATAGATAATATATTCAGTCTTGGAAAATTCACTCAGGAAATTTCTCACTAATATTTTTGTTTTACTTATTATTCTCCTATATAATCTCTTGATTTGTTCTCATAATATTATTATGCAGTTTTCATTTTGTATCTATAAATAGAATTTTCTTGCACTCAATAGATATAACAATAGAATAAAATCTTTATTACAAATTTTTAAGTAATCTCATTTTCTTCTATTCCTAAATAATTTTAATTAAATGATCTGTATCTTTAAAATTTTTTAAATTATATTTAACTATATGTTTTACATTATATATGTTATTTTTTATGTTCTATATACCTTCGATATACTCATATTGTTATTGTGTGTGACACATTCACATTCACATGAAAAGTTTTAAGATTTGGATATATCATCCACTATTACAATGTGAGAGAATCATCCCCAAGCCGTATCAAAAACGTATATCATCCGCTCAACAACACATTAATTAAGAGATATCTTGACGGCATTATTAAATAGTAACATCATTTTATTGACGAGGTAGGGCCAATATATTAAGTGAAGTGTATTTTTTGTCGAATTACCTATTTGAGTAAGGGATACAGAATATTGTGTTCCATATGAAAATGTTACTGTTAAAATTTGCTATATAAATCCTAGTACAATTGTGTTTGTGCTTCTCCTTGATATATATTCTCTCAATTTAATTATAAAAATAGACCAATTAAAACATATTTAAATTAATTGACGAACAAGCTACACAAAAAAGATATATTGTCCTAAATAATAATCAGGATTTGCTCGGTCAATAGGAGGTTATAATAAGTGATTAAATATTCACCGTTAATTCGATAGGTTGATTCCTCTCAACTGTAAATATGAAAAGTGAAATAAGATATAAGATTTGGAAAGCAAAAAATTAATTCCCCCCCCCCCCCCAACCCCTTTCGGTATAAAAAAGATAGACCTATATTTATATATATAAAGTTATTATGAAAATTCCTTTAGTCTTAATATGTATATTTTAGATGTTAAACAATAAATATTAAAATTACTATTCTCGATAATATATGTTTAATTGTCAATGATATTATAATCAAATAAATAAGCCTCGATCCTTATATATGAAAGATTAATGTCCTTTGATGCGTGGGCGATGTAAATAATTTAAAATGTTAAAATAATAGTGAATTGAGGTATTCGCTATTTCTAAAGAAAATTGTAACAAGAACAACTTGTAGCTATAATATATTGAAAATAATTAAATTTATTATCTTTAATATTACCCTATGAAGAGAATAATTATCGAGGTGACAATGACTGTCATTAGGTATGCATAGACGACATTAATCCTTTTCTTTCCATTTAAGTTCTCATTTCTGGCAAATCAATACAATTAAGTATTATATTTAATATTAGGTTAGTCAAATGACATTATTTCAAACAGCTTATACTTCATAGCATTTGCTGTGTAGTGGCAAGATGAATGATAGTTACAGTGGAATGCTTCAGTGTTTTTGCCTGATAGAGCAGGATTGAATATTATACAATGGTGCCAAAGCCAATCTCATGGGCCAAGTATCATCTGGATAATCGCTATAGTCTCGTGATTAGATGATGGAATGTCATTACAGAGTCATAATCTATAGAGCAGCATTAAAAGCGTATAAATAGAAATAAGTCTTTTTAAAGCCTTTAATATGATAGATTCATTGAATATAATATACTTCAGATTCCCTATTAATATTTATTGTTCTGCCTTACACACTGTATAGTAAATATAATTCTTTTAATAATAAGTTCTTATGCATATTTATTAGGTAACTTAGTCTCTAATAAAATCACTTTTCTGATATATCAGTGATACCTAATTAGATGATCTACAAATTCAAATATATTAGTCACTGTAGTATATGGTTATATAGCTTACTATATTCAATAATAATTTCTACTTGTGAGTAGTTTTGTATTAATTCATACAGATAACCAGAACTATAAAGAGTTTAATATATATAATAACTATTTAAGCTATAATCATTTAAAAAAGATTATATCTATACATACATCTCAGTTATTTTCATTATTTAAAGGTACTATCCTAACTCATTACCTTACAAGTATTATTTGTCACAAACCTTATATTTTCCATGATTTATTAGAAATAATTTAACATAAATTTATTTGATAATTTTATTATTGTTACTCTGTAACAAACGTGAATTCATTAGGTTATTAAACCGTGTTTAAATACAAACTTCATCCAAATTTCAATATATGTGCTGGATGTATAAACTAAAAGTAAAAGTCTTCAACTTGTACATAATTGAGAATATGCAACAGTATGTTCGATAACTTGTCATTGCTAATCTGCGATTACCATTGGTCATAATTAAATTACATGCGCTATATATGTCCGATTAGATATGAAAGAGACGCGTACTTGACATTGCATCCACTCCTCGATTAATTTTTTTAAGGATCCACTATTCTTACTTCTATCTATAACTCTGTGATGGATTAAGTTTATGGATTTTAAGTTAATCATAAGATTTAAGAACGATAGTGTGCTCGAAATGCTTCTCTCCTTCTTGATGCAATACGTTTGTTTTTATGTCTCTTCTACTTGTTTGTCTATTTGGAAGAGTGATATTCGTGTACACTTGTTTGACTCACGTTACACTAGCAGACTCAAATAGGTTCTTATGCAATGATTCTAAGTTTCCTTAACTCCAACTATCAATTTTAATACAAAATAACAAGTAGTGTCAAATATGAAAGTTGTGTTCAATTATATTTAGTTAGAATAATTTTGAGCTCATGAGATAGAAAAATTGCAAAACCTTGGACAATAATTCTCTAAGTTCGATTTATTTTTAACATATTAGGCCTATATGAAAACTGTATTATTAAACTGCACATTACAAAAAATTTTTTACCTTGTCTAACCTCCATAATATTACTCGTCATCTTGTACAGATATATATTATTAAAAATAAAATAACTATTTATATGCAATTACTTTATACCGACTCCCTCTAGTATATAAACGGTATTGGAAAATGAATAATGTTCTCTATACAACCTGGTCTGTATAGAATATTAATATAGAAAATAGATATATAATAAAGACATAAAATAATTTCAGATGGTTTTATATTGTGGAAAATCTACTTTTTTAATAATATTGATTTTATTTGCATCCAGGGTGCGGGTCTGAGGTCAAGAAACCGTGTTATAAAAAATACCCCCTATTATCTTACTAACTCAAGTTGAAAGGTCCTTCACTAAGAGAAGGTGTTCGTTTTACTCCTTAGCAAAGTATTACGTATGATGTGATTTATTATAAATATATCTCTTAAACCACAGATCTGTATTCTCAATTACAAATCAATACTTCTAAATACATACATTACCGTGAGACTCAAAATGTCGGGCTTTCACTATAATACTAATTTTCTCATCAAAACTAAGTTGAGCTTTTTACTTTCTTATATTTTACACAAATGCATCACAGAAAAAAAATATATCTATTGAATCATTTTTCGTTGTGATTATGTTGGATATTCCTTCACTAATAATATATCAACTTATTCTCATTCTAATTTACTTTTTGATATCTCAGAAATTTAAACGGTATCATGAAGACAATATTAAGCGAGTTTGTAAACGATCATACTGAGTACAATATATATTTAACTTTGCTAGCTGGCGAGAGAGACACCTACAAAAAAAAAAATTTTTAAATTATAGACAAGTTTTTGTGACTTGCACCATTTGATTGGTTCATCTTCATTTTACTGAAGATTTGGAAAATTTTATAAAATAATAAAATATAAAAAATAAAATTTTTTTTTTTTTTTTTTTTTTTTTTTTTTTATTTTTATTATTAAAAATTATTAAAAATGAATAAATTTTTTTTTTTTTTATTATTATTATTTACATAATAGTGAAAAATTAACAATATTAAAATAATTCTGGTAGTAATATTAAATAATATAAAAAATAATAATAATAATATATATCACTTATACAATATATGTAAAGTTATTATATTTAATTAATATACTTATATATACTCTACGTCAAGTTGTACCTAAGGATTAAGATTATATTGTAAAATATATGTATATGTTATTAATAAAATTAGAAGAATATTAAAACTATATATATAGAAAAAATAAAAATAATATAAATAGTGTCTCAAATAGAGAATAACGAGTTTTTCTAATCACAAACCTGCCTAAGTGTCCTAATTAATTTCTAACAAAAATTCATGTACGGCGAACAAGAAAAATACAATGAGCTATGTACATAAAGAATTTTGAGAGAAAAAATTATAATATTAATTTACCCGAAAGCTACTCTGACTATCCGAAGAGACATCCAGTAAAGTGCGCGAGAAAACTATCAAAGTGACATATCTGAATTGTTATACTCATATTATATATCGTGCAATGAGTCTCTATAATTTCGTTAGTACTCCTAATGCAAACTTATCCACAGCAGTAGTTCAGTCTTGTAGGAAATACTGATAAAGATTTCTATTTCTCTCAATTATCCATATACCAACTATTCCCAATCCTACCGCGCCTATTAACGCAGTAGCCAGATGTTAATAGTGTTCACAGTAGTCCATTTCCCTGGCCCCGTGACGATACACGACATATATTTCAAACATAATTAAAATCTATCTCTAGTTAAAGGATAATTTTTATCTATTAATTAATATTTACTTGTTGGTGAGGGTATTAAATAAAATATGTTTATAATAATAATAATAAATATAATTTAAAAATTTTTTCTTTAAAAAGATATATATATATTATATTAAATATAATATAATAATAATATATTAAATATTATTATATATTATATATTATATTAATATTAATATATATAATATATATAATATATAATTATTAATATTTAATAATATTATATCAGGTATTAAGTATTTATAATTAATTAAACTCTACTTATTTATCAATTATTGATAAGTAAATTTGTGAAAGTATTATCAAGATTAAATATATAATATTTTAAATATTTTGATTTTGTCTCAATTATTATTAAATATAAATAATAATACTATATTATAATTTTATTTTTATATTTTTTTTTTAATTATAAAGTATAATAAACTTGAAAACCAATGGTATTTATGCTATATTGTGTGTTAGTATTTGCCCTAAATAATGTGTAGATTTATCTATGTATCTATTAATTTGATTATATATATATATATAGAAATATATATATATATATATATATATATATATATTATATATATATATTATATATATAGATATTATAGTTATATATATATATATAGTATATAATATATATATTATATATAATATATATATATAATATATATAATATTATATTATAATTATATATAATTATTAATATAATATAAATAATATTTTTATTAGTAATAATAAAAAAAAAAAAAAAAAAAATATATAAAATTATTTATTTTTAATTATCTATAATTGATAGGACTACTAAACATATAGTATATGAGATTTTATGTATTTAATAATATGATACTTAAACATTGTATATAGTAACAGACTATGAATATTTCTTGAAATTTATTTAGTGAGGTTTAAAGGTGAGAATAGAATTACAATGTAATTATAAGTCAGTCATTTATAAAAGCCTATATATAGTGTTTTTTCTTTTTCAATTTTATTTATTATAAAAATTTAAAATTTTTTTTATATATTTTATTTATTATTAACATTATTATATTAATATTATATCTATTCAATAGTGATATTAATATTTTCACACTTAATTGCTCTTACCTTTCAACGCTACACTTGCCCTACTAAACCTATGTTTAGTGCTAAACTAAATATTCATTAGCTACTAATTATGATTTAAAAGGGTGTAGCATTTTTAAAATGAAAATGGTTGATTATGAGTTGATAGGATAGGATATAATTAGGCCCTTGATAAATAAATAAAAAATACATACCTGATACTATGAAGAAAAGAAGAGAAAAAAAAAAAAAAAAAGGAAAAAAGGAAAAGGAAAAAAAGAAAAGAACAAACATATATAGCTTTTAAGACGCTATTATTGATTCTTCTCACCTTAACCTACAAAATTCAAGAATATTCTGTCTGTCTTATCAATGTTTAATCAATTATAAACTAAATCCTAACTAGTTGGCCTCAATAGTAGAAATTAAAAAAAAATTATCAATGAAAAATAAAAAATGGTAAATCTTTATATATATATATATATATATATATATATATATATATATATATATATATATATATATATATATATATATATATATATATATATATATATATATATATATATATATATATATATATATATATATATATATATATATATATATATATATATATATATATTACAATTAAGAACAAGAATCTCCCATTTTGGGAAAATACACAATGCAAAATCCATTGGTTTTCAGTTTACTTTAAAAAAAAAAAAAAAAAAAAAAAAAATAATAAAAAGATTTTATTGCAAATCAAAATTTTAAATTAAAAATCTTTGAAACTTTCAAAAATTTTATTTATGAAAAGTATATATAATATACTTATATATATATATATATATATATATATATATATATATATATATATATATATATATTATATATATATATATATATATATATATATATATATATATATATATATATATATATATAAATTTAGCGGTGCAGCATATCTGAAATTTTACTATCCAGCTGGATACCAGATATATTTGATAATGAAAAAATTATTCAGCTCTAAATCCCAACTACTGGATAAGTTTGCATTTATATATTAAAAAATAAAAAAAAAAAAAAAAAAAAAAAAAAAAAAAAAAAAAAAAAAAAAAAAAAAAAAAAAAAAAAAAAAAAAAAAAAAAATTTTTTTTTTTTTCCAAAATTTTGAAAGCCATTATTTTTCGCTTATAATATTAAAACATTATTAATTAGAGGTTTGTGAAGCTTATTTTAAATTTTAAATTTTTTTTTTTTTCAAAATTTAATTCTATATATATATATATATATATATATATATATATATATATATATATATATATATATATATATATATATATATATATATATATATATATATATATATATATATATATATATATATATATATATATATTTCAAATGGTGATCAAAGTTATCCATTTGGTGCAAGCAAAGCTATTTATTTTTTTTTGAAGGTGAGATTTTGAGCACACAAAAAAAATAATTGAAAGTGCACTACACTAATTAATAGTTAAATTTTGATAAAATTGAAATATGTAAAATGTTTTTAATAATCGAAAGTCAAAATATCATTTTGCAGCATTTATATAAAAAAAAAAAAAAAAAAAAAAAAAAAAAAAAACTTAGTTTTGCCATTAAACATTAAGAAAAAGTTATTTAGGTACATACATATTTTTTAGAAGTATTATTGCACAGATTTAAGTAAATTTAAAAAGAAACTTCCTAATAAATCTTTGCTGTTGACTTCACAGGTTAGTAAAATTAAAATTTTCTTCCCCTCCCCCCACACACAAAAAATAAAAAGTTTGAAATAAATGAATATATGCTAAAAACTATTTCGTGTTTATAACAGGTGAATTATTTCCATACCGATTATCACAAGGTCTGAAGATGCATAAAGTTTTAAATGATGAAAGTAGTATGGGTAACAGTTTTGAATGAAATTAAACTACATGGCTTTATAAAAAGAAACCCTTTAGAGCTTTGCAGTTCAACTATCAAATAAATTATTTATTAAAGTAAAACTACTCATCATATTTGATTTTGAAATGAGGAGAACATACAATTAAACTTTGCTGATTACTCAACAGGTAACAAGTATAAATAAAAGTAGAGGAACTAAAAGTTTGTAATAAATCAAAAGCATTCACAAAGTATGTTCAAAATATGTGTTTAAAACATGATTAACTTACAAACCAACTATCACAATATCTGAAGAAGTATTTAAAAAAAATTTTGATGGATTGCAGTATAGGCATTTTATTTTGAAAGGAATTATCTTTGCAAGTAAGAAGCAATGAAAAGTTGAAAATTTGATTTAAAAGAAGGTTTGCTTTACTTTATTTTTACATCAGCAACTAAATAATTTGAAAATTCCAAACTTTTTACCAAGATTCACGTTTCAGTAACATAAAATACAATAAATTTGTAATATTTTTAAAATAACCTTGAAAAGGTTTGTGCAAAAATACTGAAAGTGAAGAACCATAAATGAAAAATACTGATGGTAGAATCTTTAAATGATTGCTAAAGTTTATCTACTTAAAACTCTTAGTTCTGGTTTCTGTTGAAAACAAAACCCTCCAAGAACATTTTTTTTTAAGTAGATACCCTAAAGTGACAATTTTGAATTTGTAGATCATCTACTGAGCTGATTCAGGAAAAGATTTTGACAAGTTCCAATAAATGTAGAACTTATGAAGATCATATTCTACAGTGGTAGGCAGAACAAATTAAGGGCATCTGAAGATATTCTGAGCTACATTACCCTTTTTTAAGTTGGTTAAAGTTTTCTTTACTCTCACTCTTAACACTGGAATCCAGTGATGGCCAGATTTGGCTTTGGCCAGTTTATTTACCTCTGGCCAAGAAGCATATGGAACTAATTATCTGACACGAAATGTTGGAAGCTGGTTGTTAATTTAAACTAAATATTTAAATAAACTTAAATATTGAGAATTGAGAATAAAGAAAAATGAAAGCACACATACCAAGATCACCTCATTTTTTAAATTTATATATATTTTATATTAGCTAATATTCTTGTTACACATATTCAAACAAATATATTCACTTTTTCACCTCAATATATTTTCTTACAGTTTAGTAAATTGTTACAATCATTTGCTACATAATACCTTAAAATGTAACACAAATAAATAAAGACAGGAATTCAGAAATTTAAAAAAAAAATTTTTTTATTAACAGAAAGGGGTTGGGGGGGGGGGGTTAATTAATTTTTCCTTTTCAGAATAATCACTATCGACTGGTGAAATTAAAACTTATACCCCTGAGGACAAACTGATTAATAAGGACAAATATTTGCTCTAATTCATAATAATGTTTATTTTAAAGGAAAAATCATGAAGAAAAATAATGTACTTTAATTAATGTCTGAAAATAGGGCACAATTCCTATCCTTACTGAGGTAATTCAAAATCTAAATACTTTCAATTTACATTAAGCAATATTAAAACTTTGGAACCATAAAGTTTAACTGTTGTTATTATTATTATTCCAACTTAAATTTAAGGATTGGAATGTCACATAAAACCAATATGTTTCATTTGTCCTTTCTCTTCTTATTACAAAGTTTTTTAATTTTAATATAAAATCTAAAGTAAAAAACAATTTTTTTTAATACTTTTCTTACAAACAATCTAATATAATTAAAATAGATTTTTAATATACAAAAATATATTAATTTCATAATTCCAGCTGGATAATACCAGATTAATATAACTCTGGCAAGTTACTTGATAAATGCCATTATTTGGCTAGATATCCAGTGCACCACTATATATATATATATATATATATATATATATATATATATATATATATATATATATATATATATATATATATATATATATATATATATATATATATATATATATATATATATATATATTATAATATATAGCAAATTGGTTTTTATTCTTCATTTTATAATTTATACTTAAAAATTTTCAATTTGTGGTAATTTATAAGCTAAATCTAAGAAAAATTATAAATTTAAAAACAAAAATTTTTAATAAAACGAAACTGTAATAATAAGAAAACCATTATTTGGCTAGATATCCAGTGCACCACTATATATATATATATATATATATATATATATATATATATATATATATATATATATATATATATATATATATATATATATATATATATATATATATATATATATATATATATATATATATATATATATATATATATATTATTTTATTATTATTATATATATATATTAAAAATTTTCAATTTGTGGTAATTTATATGCTAAATCTAAGAAAAATTATAAATTTAAAACCAAAATTTTTTAATAAAACGAAATTGTAATAAGAAAAACGTTTTTGCTTAGCTAGCAATCATATATTCATCCATAATTTAACACACAACTGAATTTTAAAAAAAATAAAAAATAAAAAAAATTGTAATGATAATAATATGTGCAAATATTAATTATAGAAGCCTGTATATAAAAAAAAATGAGAATCTAAACTGAAGATAATAATAGCTTATAAAATTGTGAATGAGTTTAAATATATATATATATAAAAAACTTGATATGATATTGTTATGGTGCTTATAAATGTTATATTAATTGTGTATGGGTAGTTGCGTGCAATTGCAAAAACATTAATAACAGTAGTTCTGTATTGAAATACCCGTTTTAGACTATCAATATCAGCTGGAGTAAGTTGTTCAAAAACATCTTCAGAGAGTTGTCGTTGGACAGGTTTAATTATTTCAGGAGTATTTTCTCCAAAATGTACAGACATAAAATTATGTCGCCTGGGCCTATAAGATTCCTGACTCAAAACAGGTGAATAGGAGGGAGATCTATTATCGGTGCAGTCAAAATAATCATAATAATTTTCCTTGGTACAAGATATTCCCATTATCAACTGCAGTCCTGCTTATGGCCAATATCCAAGCTATCCATTCTTATAAATAACTTTGATCTTGGGGAAAATAAACTTCTAAAATAGTTTAATACTTTTCTAAAACAAAAATAATGTTGCATTCAACATTACTAAACAATAAAGGCAAAATGTTTTAATGAAAATATTTATTTAAAAAAAAAAAAAAAAAATTTTTTTTTATTCTAATTCAGTCTAAATTTCAAAAAAAAAAAAAAAAAAAAAAAAAAAAAAAAAAAAAAAAAAAAAAAAAAAAAAAAAAATTGTGGGAAAAAAATAATGTGATTTAATATGTGAAAATAGGGCACAGACCTTTTTGCTTAAGGGATACTATAAAATTTGAATTTTTTTCAATTTATATTAATTAATACTTTATTACTGATTACATGTAAACTATTAAGCTTGTATTATATAACTAAATGTATTAATAAAAAAATTAAAATCTCTTAAAGAATTTCAATATTTACAGATAATAATGTTAAATATTTTAACACAAAGATAAACTTCAATTTTTCAAATATACAGAGCAAATGGAAATAAAGAACAGTATTTCATATCAAAAGAGTGAAACAATAAAAATGTGGTTCATCAGGTAAGCACAACAGCTTTTTTAAAGTGTCTAAGTGAAAAATAAGGTACAATCATTTTTTTTTCATTTTCTTTTTTTTTTAAAGTGCAGTGCAATAAGTAACATATTATCAACTGTGATGTGCCCAATTTCTCAGCACAAAGAACTATTAATCCAATAACAATTAACATGAAGTGAGGCTCATGGCCAGTACAGGGAAAATCAATTTAACATTTGTAAAGTGAGAAGAGA
Organism: Armadillidium nasatum; assembly: GCA_009176605.1. Taxonomy (NCBI): domain Eukaryota; kingdom Metazoa; phylum Arthropoda; class Malacostraca; order Isopoda; family Armadillidiidae; genus Armadillidium; species Armadillidium nasatum. Next base: position 59,582 of record SEYY01004393.1, read on the forward strand.
GCAGCAAGTAAAATGTGATAATTGATTATATCTTCTGAAACAAGGATTTGACAGAACCATCATATAGATTTTGGTATTTACAAAATATTATAGTATTTAGAATTTACAGAAATCTCATGGTACTAATGAATATAGCCTTAAAAACAGTTGTCCATTAATTCTATGAAAAAAATTCCCCTCCCCCCCATTCAGTTAACTACTATAGATATCTTCCACTAGAGAACTATATATATATATATATATATATATATATATATATATATATATATATATATATATATATATATATATATATATATATATATATATATATATATATATATATATATATATATATATATATATATATATATATATATACCCCAAGATTTATAAGAAATTTTGCTTATCACAGTTCAATTAAGGGTAGGAACCTGTTCCTATATACGGAAAAAATCCTAATTTTTTCACCTGAATGTCACTAAAAGATCATTAAATAAGTATCAATTACAAACTTGTCTTGAAACTTCTAAACTTATGATAACTATAATAAAAATTACACCTACTTGGTCTAAATAATTTAATGTGTTATTTACTTTTTATTTGTTCAACTTACTCACAGAAAGTTCTACAATTCAGTTTGCATGTCATGCACTCATCATATGAATAAAAAAAAAACAACAGACTAAATAAATATATCAAACAAACTAAACAAATAACCATAAACCAAACACAATCATTTAAACATTAAAAAATTTTTTCCAATGTTTTCTTCAATTTCAATTTAGGAGTGTAAAATCAAGAACATGTTCAATATTGACAACCCTCAAGTTGGAGACAGTTGTAGATGCAACAAAGTAAGACAAGCATATATATATATATATATATATATATATATATATATATATATATATATATATATATATATATATATATATATATATATATATATATATATATATATATATATATATATATATATATATATATATATATATATATATATATATATATATATATATATATTATATATATTATAACTGATTTTACAAAAAAAAAAAAAAACTTATAAAGAATACAAATACTTGGGTGAGATTATATCATATGCACCAGCCTTTTTGACAAGGGCCCAAACACTTCATTTCACATATTATTGATCAAAAACGTTCCTACTCTTCACCTCATTCCTGAAAACTTGCTACCTTGTTTATTATGTTTTACATCTTTTTCTCAAATTATATTTTCATATTAATAAAAATACTTGTACATATTTATATCTGTAGTGTAGATATGAAAGTTCAATATGTATTTCCTCATTTACTGCAAAAATCAAAGCCATGGAAGAATATAGGAAGTGTGAATATTGAGAGCAATTAATTAGTTAATAATCATTAATCAGCTAGTGGGGTTTTACGTGTGTGTGTGTGTGTATATATATATATATATATATATATATATATATATATATATATATATATATATATATATATATATATATATATATTAATATATATATATATATATATATAATGTAAAATGTGTACAACTGCAAAGGTTAGTTTATATGAGTATTTCTTTGTGTGTGTGTGTGTGTGTGTTTTCAAAACACGTGTGCGTAGGTGTAAATATATCTTTATGTGTGTGTGAGTGAGAGACTTCCCATAAATGAAAATGAGGAGGGAAACTATAGACCAATTGAGGTAACAAGATAAGAGAAAGAAACGAACGTCAAGAAGAGTTCGTCATAAGTGTGTTATTTTTGTTGTTATCAGTGGTGGTAGTTGTATTATCTCAAATTAATTATGCAACATATAACTAGACAAAGTTGGGGGGAAAAAATCCGAAGCTGCCAAAATCATGCGCGGCAAAAATCCAACAAATGCAACGTCACTCTTATACGTCATCAGATAAAATTAATTACGCGCGCACACGCACATACACACTCTTATTATCCTTTACATCGATCTAATAATAGTAGTAATAAAAATAATAATAATAATTATACTAATAATAATAATAATAATAATAATAAAGGGAAGAAAACTCGTTGAACTATTATTAAAAAGCACTTTCAACCGGATATAAAATTTTTATTCAACAAAAAAATAATTTCCTTTCATATATATATATATATATATATATATATATATATATATATATATATATATATATATATATAATATATATATATATATATATATATATATATATATATATATATATATATTACAGCTATAAACATGACCTTGCTAAGCAAAATATTGATCTTTAAGAGCCAATAGCGAAGTCCCCTGTCGTTAAAAACCAACCTCGTTCATGCCAGCAAAAATCAATACTTCTTCTAACATTATAAACAAGTCCCATTTTTAAAACTCCAAGCAAACAGAAATAATAATAATAATAATAATAATAATAATAATAATAATAATAATAATACTTTTTTCGGAAGTAAATTCATACTGCTTTTCGAAAGGAGGTGACGCAAGCATTTAAAAGGAGGAATACGTCAATCTATAAAGGGAAAAAAAAAGGAATAAGATCAGGTGTTGGGGGGGGTGGGGGTAAGAGTAGGAGTGTTCGGGGGGTCCTACCTTCATGCTTGTATTTTTACTCTATCAACTTCACCGCGGGAAATTGCGATTTTTTAAGTCTTTGTCTTGAGTTAAAAATTTCTCTCCTGCTTCTTCTCATACAACAATTCTATTTTTTTTTTTTATTTTAATAGAGTAAAGGTGCAAATAAATAAACCTACTAAATATATCATCTACATTAAAAAAAAAAAAAAAAAAAAAGTTCTGTGAGAGAAGAAGAAACCCGCTAACTCTAATAATAATGTGAAGACAGAAGTGTGATGAAACTCCGCTACGAAAGGAGAACGACGCTTGCTTCAGTTGCCGCTTTCGATACGTACTAAGAACAACAACGGTTTACTTAAAACTT
>SEYY01004393.1:67500-88772 GCA_009176605.1 Armadillidium nasatum
CAAATTTACCTTAAAATAAAAGTTTTTGAATTGTCAAGTGATAGTGAAGGATAAGAAAGGAATATAGCTACAGAAAATGAAGTAATTAAGAATAATGATTCTTTTAAACCTAAAATTGTGGTAAGAAATGGATAGGTATTATTTTCTTTTTAACATGTAATGATGAGTTTGATGATTATGTGGTCAACTTTTTCCATCCAAATGGCCTCAATGAATTTTATTATTTTCCACAAGATGAAGACAGATGTCATGTTATAAGTGAAAATGCTCATGGTATCTTGAATAGTCCCTTGTTGAAAGCTGGTACTACAAGAATACAAGATAAGTATTCAAAAGCTCAACTGAAGAATTTATTCTAGAGATGAGCTACTTTATATATATATATATATATATATATATATATATATATATATATATATATATATATATATATATATATATATATATATATATATATATATATATATATATATATATATATATATATATATTAGTGATGGATCGGATGTCATATTTTCCAATTTGCGGATGCGGATGCGGATGTTGAATTTTGGAGAAGTGCGGATGCGGATGTTGAATTTTCGAAAGTGCGGATGCGGATGCGGATGCGGATGTTGAATTTTTGAAAGTGCGGATGCGGATTTTGAATTTTCGAAAATTCGGATGCGGATGCGGATGTTAATTTTGATGAGGATGCGGATGCGGATGTTAATTTTGATGAGGATGCGGATGCGGATGTTAATTATATATATATATATATATATATATATATATATATATATATATATATATATATATATATATATATATATATATATATATATATATATATATATATATATATTTCACCATCACCTTTCCCACTTTTGTGAGATGGTGCCCGCCACAATTCCCTTACAAACATAACTATTCTTACCTTTCAACGCTTTCAATACCTCCCTCCATCTCTGTCTCCACAAATCTTCTACCCTCGTCTAAACTCAAATTCCTTCCATCGAAATCACTCTCACTCCATCCATCCATCTCCACTTCGGCCTTCCCCTCCCCCTACCCTTCCCCTATCTACATCGGATCTACGTACCTTGCCAACCATTCTGTTCTCTTTCATTCTTCACATATGTCCAAACCATTTTAGCATATCCTCCTCCTCTCTATCAATTACACCCTTCTTCCATTTACACATCTCCCTTATTCTTTCATTTCTAATCCTATCAATCCTTCTCAATTTATATATCGCTCTCAAATCTTTCATCTCAAAGACATTGAAACTTTTTCTCGACCGAGCACTTATCGTCTATGTTTCACACACATACAATACAGAAGGTGAACACATACATTCAAACATTCTTATCTTTATTTCTTTCGAAATTTTTCCTTTCTTCCATACTTTTCTTAGGCCCCCCCAATACTTTCATTCCTTCTACCACGCTGTTCTTTATTCCTTTTTCCGTCCCACCCTTACCTTCCACCCAACATTACTAGATATTTGAATTCATTCACCTCCTCAAGTTTCCATTCTCACACTTCTACAAACCAATTCCTCTCTCCACATTTCCTCATCCCCACCTCCAATCCTCATAACTTTATTCTTCGCTGGATTGAATTTCAATCTCGTGTTTGCACATTTCCCTTCAAACTCTCTCACAAGTATTCTCATCTTTTCTCCAGATTCTGCCACCAACACACGCCGCATCATCTGCAAAAAGTAAAACATTCACTTCACATTCACTCTCCATATTTCTCAACGTAATACTCTTCCCTTCTCTCTCCATTTTTCTAAGTAAACCATTCATCAATAGATTAAATAACATGGAGATATTACAAACCCCTGTCTCAATCCCTATCCTATGCTAAACCAATCCGATAGTTCTCTCTTCACCCTCACTCTTGATCTACAATTCGCATATATATATATATATATATATATATATATATATATATATATATATATATATATATATATATATATATATATATATATATATATATATATATATTAGTGATGGATCGGATGTCATATTTTCTAATTTGCGGATGCGGATGCGGATGTCGAATTTTTGAAATGCGGATGCGAAAGTGCGGATGCGGATGCGGATGCGGATGTTGAATTTTTGAAAGTGCGGATGCGGATGTTGAATTTTCGAAAATGCGATGCGGATGCGGATGTTGAATTTTGAAGTGCGGATGCGGATGCGATTGCGGATGCGGATGTATTTTAATGCGATGCATCCATGCGGATGCGGATGCGGATGCCTATATAATATATATATATATATATATATATATATATATATATATATATATATATATATATATATATATATATATATATATATATATATATATATATACCTTAATTAATACTAGGTATTGTATACAGAGTAATGGATAATTTTGGTTATATATTTTAAAAATCTTATTGCCAAAAGCCCATAATTTTTTTTTTTATTTATGAAGGTATGTTGGAATTTTAATAAAAAAAAAATTTTTTTTTAAATTATTATTTCACCATCCATGGAGGAGAAAGGAGTAACTGAAAAATACAAACAATTGGTGTTTTATTCAGTTCACAACTACATTCTTGAAATTAGTACCATTGCATTCGTCTTCTTAAGCTGATTTAAAATATATATACACTTACGGGGACATGGTGAATGGTTTTCAAGTTATCCCTCTTTAAAGTAACAGAGCGGAGCTCAACCCCCAAAACTTTTAAAGTATTGGTCATAGAAGGCAATAATTTGGAGAAATGGTTTTAAGGTATAAAAGATCCCAGTAAACCAAATGAAAGTCAAATCTGAGACATGGCTAAATTTTTTCATTTTCTGTGGTGATTTGTCCTAGAATGCCTCATATAGTATATAATACAGGGTGTCCCAGACGCCTCAGATATGAGCTTATAGATATCAAAGTACTGGTCATAAGTTAATAAAATTTACTACAAATAAAACTTGGTGTTTGAAAAGTGAGGTGGAATCATGAGAGGTCATGTGACAGTTGTGGTACAAAATTGAGTCCTTCTGTAAAGATTGGTCATTTCCAAAGGACTTTGGCCACCAAGGTTGCCTGACCTCATCCCTCTGGATTTCTTCCTATGGGGCATGCTGAAAAGGAAAGTGTATCACAACAAGCCTCAAACTTTCATACAACAATAACAACATTCTGCAGGCAAATGATGCTGTGACTTACCATGCACTGGTAGCAACCTTCCATAACATGGAGAACTGTGTGAGGGGCATGCTTTGATGATAATGGAGATCACCTGCAGCACAGTTGTGATGCCAGCATGATTCTCAGTTTCTCTCACACACTAAGGTTTGTTTGTGGCAAATTTTATAAACTTATAAAACCACTACTTTGACATTGATAAGTGCATATATGGGGCCCAGAGAGTGAGTGGGAACCTTGTAGTATATTCAGAACAATTTTAAAATTTTTAATGAGAACATGGATAGGCATGCAAAATTATAGTTTTAAATCTTGAGCACTTAAATTGTGATGCCTAAACAATCATTTCTCCAGTTTCTGGAGTAATTTGATTTCATCTTGGAGAGTATTTTTGTTCCCCACTACTAAACAGCCTTTCACTCTCAATAAATGGAATGGAATAGAGATATTTATAAGCCAATATATGCAAATTGGGAAAAATAATCAGCAGAAAACTGATGATGATGATAACAATTGAGAAAAAATATGCCAATTTTGACAATAATGATTAATTGTCCCATCACTAGTTGTAATACATTATATGATACCTGGATATCCACATACTTATCCAGTCCTTTCTTAAATATTGCAAATGAATCACAATTAACACCTTGTGGCAAAAATTCCAAAATTTAAATTTTTTTTTTAATTATATCATGCTCTCTAGTTTCCCTTCCATCGTCTACTATAATGAATATGTTTTGATCTTGGCATTAACAAGAGATAAAAATTTTGTTTTGATAATTGTATTATATTCCTTCTAAAATATTCTTTCAACAAAACATTCTTAATTCCCTCAGCCTTTCATGATAATTCATACTCTTACAGCCAGAACTCTTCTCTGTTGCTTTGCATTGCACTCTTTCCAGCATATCTATGTTATTTCCTAAATGAGGGGCCCAAACTTGTGCACAATACTCCAATACTGGCTTAACATTATTATACAGCTTACTTATAGCCTTCTCTTGTAAACAATATTGTGATCTATTATACTAATGTTGTTTGCATTGTTAAATTCTTTTCATTAGACTACAAGTCTTACCGGGGGTTATAATAAAAAAAATAAAGACAACATGCAATTTAGATGTAATAGCACTTTTTTCGCAACAGAGTGGTTAATTTTTGGAATGATAAACCACCACAATGACAATTTTTCAGCCCTCAAGAAAGTTAGATTAACTGATATGAATGATCAAAGACAAGAAAATAGAGACAATTATATACAAATATAAAAAATTTATTGTAAATAGCCACAAGAGCATATCATGACTGTCCCAGTCAAATTTATGTAAATAATTTGTCTAATCAGATATGCACACCAAATATCTAAGTAAACATTCAATGGAAAATGTCAAACTAAATATATAGTGGAAAGCAACTGCACCCAGAGGTTTGTCAAAATTATCATATGACTTTAGTAAAAACTAATATATAATTAATATTTAACTAATAACCACAAATGCTAAAACTAAAGCTACGGTACAAACTAATTTAAAGTACATTTTATTAATTTGATTTGGCTATAATCATAATAACTGAGTGCATGTTAACTTTAAAACTACCATCCCAATTAGGATTGATCATGATTTATTATATGATGCCCAGTCCATCCATTATGAAATGTTTCAGGTGAATTGCACTGAACAACTTCATTTGGCAATCCATTCCAAAAATAAACTACTCTACTGTTTTATGAGCATTTTCTTACATCAAAGTGACATTGCTTCTCTTTAATTTTCTTAATATCCCCTTGGTCTCTCTTCTGTGGTCTGGTATAAAGAATATATTGCTGTCAGTATTATTAAGAGTTGTAAATATTTTGTAAACTTGTATTGTATCCCCTATTAAAAATTGCCTTTCATCAGAGAACTTTCTTAACTCCCTTTTACTCTTAAAGCCAGAAATTACTCTTTCAGTATATCTATGTATTTTCTTAAATGAAGCCCAACTTGTGCACAATGCTCTAATAGTGGTCTGACACAGCTATTTTACAGTTTACTTATAACTTCCTTGCTCTTGTAAACAACATTGCGATTTATTATACCTTACATACTGCCTTCTATTCTTCAATCACCCTTTAATCTAACCATACACCAATCCACCTATAGATACATATATTTTTGTGATAACATGTGCATTAGCCTTACATGGTGTACTTTCTCAAAGGCTTTGCTGCAGTCTAAATATATAACAAACTGCTTCTCCCTGATCAATAGTTAGTAATAGACTATAAATTCTAAAGCTCTCCCTGATCAATACAGTTAGAAATGTATTCTATAAAATCAAAAAGATGTTGGATATAATCTACTCTTCCTAAATCCATGTTGAGGAGTCATACAGTATCTTATCATCCAAATGTTTCTCTATACAAGTTTCAGTAATTTTACCAAATCTTTTACCACAAACATTAAGCTTGACCTATAATTTCTCAAACATTCCTTACTACCTTTCATAAAAATAGGCACAACTTCATGTTGTTTTTAATCTTCCATACCTTACCAAACTATTAGATCATTTAAAAATAAAACAGTGCCTTTGCAATATTGCCACTACCCTTTCAGAATTCTTAATTCAGAACCTACAGCTTTACTTTGGTCAATATGATTTCTTTTACTTCAAATTCAAATGCTGTAAGCATGTTTATTTTTCAAGCATACCAAAACTAATAGTCTCTAAACTCTTAGCTAATTTAATCAGTAAACACTGATGCTATGAACCGACCGGGGCCCCGGCCAAACCCGGCCATTTTTACTGACCCCGGCCCCGGCTAAAAATCAGGGAAAACCGGGGTTGCCGGTCGGGGTTAAAATGGCAAATTATACAATTTTTTTTTTTTTTTTTTTTAAATTTTCAGCAGATTCTGCTGAAACTTTCAGTGTATATACATTTTTTACCGGTAAGAAAAGTCCATTTCTAGCGTTTTTCCGAGTCTATTACGGTTAAAAGGTTTTTTTTTTTTTTTTTTTTTTTTTTTTTTTTTTTTGGAAATTTTACCCTTTTTCAATAGAATGGCGGTGCCAAACCACTTTTTAGAATGAGCTGAAAGTTGGACTATTTATTCAAAATTATATGGGCTACAAAAGCCTCAAATTTACGTTTGTTCCCAGAGTTATAGAAAAAAAAAAAAAAAAAAAAAAAAAAAAAAAAAAAAAAAAAAAAAAAAAAAAAAAAAAAAAAAAAAAAAAAAAAAAAAAAAAAAATTTTTTTGAACTAAAAAAATCCACCTTTTCAGACAAAATCTTTTTTAAAAAAATACAACTATAACATTTCCTATTTTTGGTGTGTATAGAGGAGGGGTGGGGCTACAAATTCCTCTATGTACTTTATTCGATGAGATTCGTTGGTTTTGAGATATAGCCTTCAAAAAGGTCCATTTTTGGCCAAATTTCAAAAATTCCCAAAAACAAAGGGAAAACAAAGGGAATTTAAAAATGCACTAAATAAAAATTGTTGCCCTGTTCCTCTTCTAAACAATATTCACAAAAAAAAAAAAATAGTAGGTTTTTTTTTTTTTTAGTTTTTTTATTTAAATAATTTTTTCCTCCAGAAGGGTTCGATTTTTGCAAATTTTTTTCAAATGCTTATAACTTTTTACTAGACGTGATATCAAAAATCTATTCCCACCAACGCAAGAAATTGGGGCAAAGGTATTCAGTTAAATTTTCAGCTCATGTGGACCAGCGGTTTGACCCATATATTCATTTTTTTCAACTTTGGGTCCAAATAAGTTTCAAACCGTTATAGACTCAAAAAAATGCTCGAAATCAACTCAGAACTTCGTAAAAAAATTCACATACTTTGAAAATTTCAGCTCAATCAGTCAAATAATAAAAAAAAATTTCAAACAAAATATAAGAAAATTAAGATTTTTTTCTTTTCTGTCTCTTTTGACCGCTCCTTTTCTGCTAGTGAATGTTCATCTTTGTGTTTTGATTTTAGATACTCCAAAAAGATTTGGTTGAAATTTTTTTTACTTGTAGCACCCGGAGGTTCTCTTCTAATTTTCTGACTGCAGATGTTACATTTAGCTATTTCGAGCCTATCCTGAAACATGGTAAAGTATTCAAATACTGCAGAAGCTGATCTTTTAGCCATATTGACTGAAAGTATAAACAAAATAATAATTTTTAAATAATGCAGCTAAATGATACAAGTTTGATACATAGCAATAAAATTACAATGTATATTTACAGGTTAAATTGATAATTTTATATCTTACATTTTTTCCAACTTTACCTTTGGGTCTTACCTAGGTAAACGTGTTAAATCACTATTATGAATTAGAATAATTTTTTTTTTAATTTTTTTAATTTTTTTAAACTTTACATATACAAAACTGTAATTTTCTGATTTTTTTTTAGAGAAAATGCATATAATCATTAATTTAAGTGAATGTTGCCTATTCTACCCCTTCCATACAATTAAATAAACCTTATATCTAATTTTCTTAACCTAAAATTTCAGTGCTTTTGACCTCTTTAAAAATTTTAGGAAACCCCGGCCCCGGCCCCGGTCGGTCCCTAACTGATGCAAAATAGGAATTGAAAATGTCAATGAAATTCCTTATTTGGACTTACTAAATTTTCATCAGTATTTAATTGAACTATTTGCCCTAGTCTTACATTTAAATTTATAAGCTAAAAATATTTTTGCATTCTTATGACTAAATTAATTTCCACCTTTTCTTAAAATTTAATTTGGAAATGTGTGTATGTGTGTGTGTTTGTTTTTTTCCCAACAATAAGTAAAAATGGTTGCCTGCATGTCCAAAATATATTTAAAAGGATCATGTTGATGTAAAATGAAAAGACAATCAAGTAAAAAATAAAATGCACAGTTGGGAAAAACCCAACACAGTTTTGTAACACAACTTCTTGAATAATTCTTTAAGTGAATAGTCTTGTATGGTTAAGAAGATAGAAGTTAAAGTTAATGTTGTTAGACTTTCAAGTGAGAGCTATAATAATTATAATTGTAAAAACTACAAGTGCCAGTCCTTATAATTGTTAATAAGGGTTGGTGTGAGGCTGAACTATTTAAGTAAACTATCTGGTGAATATTTGTTTAATTGTTCTTTTAAATCAAAGTCAAGAGATTGAACAAAAGAAATACAGAGACAGGAGCCACATGGGCCTTTTGAGACTCAGTCAAAACAAATAATAATAATTCTAATACATACATGCAACAAAGACAGGTCTTTCTTATCCTTAGTTATCAGTTCATTCATGCAAAGTTAAAAATAAAACTAAGCCCATACATACATTTAGTACTAACTATTGATGTTATATATCTAATTACACATGCAACATGCAATGAACCAACACTCACTACAAAACTGCCATTTAGGCTTCATCACAAGCCAGTCTAAAATTCATATATACCTGCCAAATTGGTTTAGTCAAGTTATACTATACGATACCTAAACCATCCATATATCTATCTAGTCCCCTCTTAAATGCTGCAAGAGAATCAGAGTCAACAATCTCCTGTGGCAAGCTATTCCAAAAATTAACAACCCTATTAAAAGAATATTTCTTAGGTCAAGATGGCATGACTTTTTAATTTTCTTATCATGTCCTCTAGTTTCTCTTCCATGGTCCACTATAAAGTATTTTCCAATCTCTGAATCATTGTCAGATCCAAATATTTTGTAAACTTGTATCACATCAATTTTATAAATTGAAATGGGCTTGAAATTAATTGTTATTCCCATATTCAATTGTAGAAAATTCACTGTGGAGCTATTGTGGAAGAAAAGAACAAAGATTTTACAAGTGGGTAACAATTGACTAGATTTAAAAACTACTACAATAAGGTAGGCATACTCAATTCTATTTTTTTTGTTATTATAACAGTTAAATATTTATTTGAATTGGAGTTACAAAGTGCCTTAGGTTTAAAGTTAGACTTTTTTGCTCAAAGTACATTTTGACTGGTTGTGTGAGAGTTTTGTGTTATAAAAATTCTTTATCTCTGTCTTTCTTACGACTGGTTAAAATTCATTTCTATTTTTTTTTTATATTTCTCTAAATCTGAATATTTTAACACATCTACACTCATCACTGATTTTCTCTCCTCTCTCTCTATTTCCCCAACTAGATTTTCTCTTTACCACCCTAATGACAATAGCTTTAAAACATACAGACTGAATATTAGTAAAAATTTGCTTAAAGTATATTCACATGACAAGATAATTTTTGTCTTTAAACTACTTATTCCAGTCATTGTTAAGCATAGCTCAAAATTTGCTACTATCACCATTTAGTCCATATTAGTCAAAATTTGCTTAAAGCATATCCACATAAGATAATTTTTGACTTTAAATTTTTTATTCCAGTCAATGTCAAGCATAGCTCAAAATTTGCTACAGTCACCATTTCTGAAATCTAAAATCTTTTCCTTAACTTCCAATTTGGGCCCAGATCATATCTAAGTTAAATCTAATTATATTATTATCATCACTAGATCTAAAATTCTCCTCAACCTTGCCTTAGCCACTATACTTTCATTGCTTTTTAATACTAAATCTAACATTCACTTAAGTCTTTAGTTTCATGAACCACCTAACTCAACTTTGAAGGGTAACATTTTTAGGGCAGCAGAAGACTCAGAAAATAATGCTGAGGATCTAGTACAGTCAGTTCTGCAAAATCTGAAAGTTCAATATTCATATCATACAAATAGGACAATAAGGTTAATGATACTAACTTTCCTACCAGACACGTGGTCTAGGGACCAAATGGGGCTGGAATTTTACAGGGGCTCTGACCAGGGTTGCTTAAAATTCGTAAATAGGTCAAAAGCACTGAAATTTTGGGTTAAGAAAACTAGATTTAATTATAAGGAAGGAGTAGAATAGTTAACATTCACTTATATTAATGATTATATGCATTTTTCAGGAAAAAAAAATTCAGAAAATTTTATAAAAGTTTGAAAAACCACAAAATTTTGATTTTTTTTTCCTGATTCACAATAGTTATTCAACACTTTTCCTTAGGTAAGACCCTAAGTTAAAGTTTGAAAAAATGTAAGATATAAAATTATCAATATAACCTGTATTTATACTATATCAGTTATTTTATTGCAGTGTATCAAATTTGTATCAATTAGCTACATTAATTCAAAATTATTATTTTTATACTTTCAGTTATTATTATTATAACAATGTTTCAGGATAGGCTTGAAATAACTAAATGTAACATCTACAGCCAGTAAATTAGAAAAGCACCTCCTGGTGCCCCTAGTAAAAAATTTTCAACCAAATCTTTATGGGGGCATCTAAATTCAAAACACAAAGATGAACATTCACTAGCAGAAGAGAAGCAGTCAAAAGAAACAGAAAAGAAAAAGGAAACATTGAAAAAGCAAGAAGAAAAATCTTAATTTTCTTGTATTTTGTTTGATTTAATCCCCATTAAAAAATATAATTTGCAATTTTAACCCTGGTTTTCACTGATTATTAACTGTGGCCAGGGCCCTGGTCGGTCCATATGAAAAATCATGAGAGCATTCAATGCACAAATTTCATGGTACAGCAGTCAAAAAAAACTGCTAAAACAAAAGGGCATTTTGGAAAGGCCCTAACCCAAAACCAGGGAAGCATCTACCAGAGGATATACTGCAAACTGTTTGCTCATTTTATGAAAATGATGACATCAGTAGGGAAATGCCAGGTGTAAAAGATTGCATAACAGTAGTAGAATTAGATGGATATAAAAAAAAATCAAAAAAAGTATGTATGCAACTTATATGAGGCCCAAATATTATTCAAAGAAAGGTTCCCAACATGAAAATTGGTTTCTCTTAATTTGTGGCGTTGAGGCCAAAACGATGTGACCTAGCTGTTCAAAGCAGCACTCATGCTGTATGTGTGTGTACAATTCACCAAAATATCAAGTTCATGTTAGAAAATAGCAAGCTAGGAGTGCTAACAAATGGAAATTTAAAAACATAAACATTGTCTTGCAAAAATGTTGTGCAATTCACCCTCAATAGATTGCAATCTTGGTAACATGATTTGTCCTAGTGAAGGTGCAATAAAACAACTTCTAGAAAAGATGTTTGAAATCAATACTATTGAAAAGGTATTCCGCCAATAGATTTCTGTAGATCGCCGCAACTTAAGAAACCATTGAAAAATCATTACCAGAATTTATAGATTTATTGTGTGATAAGTTGTCACATTTAGTGCAGCATGATTTCATTGCAAAACAACAATCATCATTCATGAACAACATAAAGGAAAACCTTCAAGAATCTGAATTTTCAGTTAACTTTGAATTTTCTGAGAAACTATTTCATAGTTGTGCAAGATGAAGCCCAGAGTTTCCACTGGTCTAATGATCAAGTCACAATCCATCTTTTTGTAATATACTTTAAAGGAGAAGAAAAAACCTAACACCTAAATTGTCATAATTTCTGATTGTTTACAATATAACACTGTATCTGTGTGCACCTTTCAAAAAAAAAAAAAAAAAAAGCTTATCAACTTTGACAACAAAACTCCAAAAGGTACCCAAAAAGATTTTTTTTTTTTTTTTATTATTCTGATAGATCTGTTGCACAATAAAAAAAACAAAGAATTTCTCTAACATGTTTTCATAAGAAGGATTTCAATGTTGAGGCTGAATGGCATTTTTAAGTCACAGCAAATGGTAAAGGACCTTGTAATGGACTTGGTGGAGCAGTGAAAAGACTTGCAGCACAATCTAGTCTACAACGACCTTATGAGCATCAAATACTGCACCTACTCAACTCTTTAGGTGAGTAAAAGAATATATCCATATTCCATCAGCAAACTTTGCATATTTAACTCAAGAAGAGTATGTGCAATCAGAATCTTTGTGATCATTTTAGGGAAGCATTAACTATACGTGGTACACAGCAATTTCATGCTTTCCTACTGGTGAATTCAAGCACAGCAAAGATACATGTCAAACTGCTTTCAGAGGCTACCCAATATTACACCGAAATTGTGACACTATCTCCGGAACAATGCCACATAGATGATATATTTGGATACATTACTGTAGCGTACAATACCAAGTAGCAGTTAGCTTATGTTCTGGAGAAAAATCAAAAACTTTATGAAATTTGTGTAACATTTCTTGAACCATCTGGTCCTTCTCTTTCATTTGCTTATTCATGAAAACCTCATGTATTATGGGCACCTATCAAAGATGTTCTGTGTAAAGTGAATCCTACAACCCCAACTGGAAGGTTTTATGTGCTTTCAAAAGATGACCTTTCTAAAATAAATACTGCTTTTTCAAACTACCACCAATGAAAACAGGAATTAAAATGGCAAGTAGTAAAACAAAGTTTTAAATAGTTTATAAAGTACAAATTTATATCAATAAATAATTTCTTTGTAAGATGGGAAAAGGATTAATGTTCACTTTGTTTTGATATAAATACATATTTTGAGTTATATAGTACTTAGAATGTTCACATAGTTTGTAAAGCTTGAATATTAATCAAAATCCCAAATTTTGTAAAACATTGTTTTTTAATAAATATTTTAAAATATGAAGCCATCATCACCCTATAACTAAACTTCCCAAGACATTTAACATATTGGAAAATTTTTCCTCATGTACTTTTACAAAAAAATTTAATTCAAATTTGATGTATATATATATATTTTAAACAAAAAAATTTTTTCCTCATAACCCATATAGTGTTGTATATCATTGAAAAGATCTTGAAAAATGCTATAAAATGACATCACTCTCATTGTTCTTGCTTAACTAGAAGAGTTGCTATTTTAATTTGAATATATGCTGGTCTCACATTTTCCAAGATTTTTCTTGAACTTTTACATGATCCATAGTTTCTAAATGGTTTGAAATATTTTCCTAAAATTTGCTTTTATTCATAGTCTCCATACAGTTAAGCATTGTTGAAAATTTGACGGAAGTCAGAGATGGTGAGGTAAAATTTTCATTATAATTGGATTGATTTGATACAGAATGACCCAAGAGCCTTTAGAACAAATGGTTGAAGCTAAGCTTCCACTCAGGGAGAAAATGCAAAGATGATTGTTCATTCCCATTACAATGAAAAGAAATTGATCCAACATTCAGCAACAAAAGTAGTAAAAGAAATATTTCAATTCTGGAACAGGGCAAGGATTCCAACTGTATTAAACATGTCAAGAAGGTACATAGGTACATCAAGAGTGGAGAGCATTATACAAAAATTTAAGTTGATAGTCATGAAAAGTAATTTATGTATAATCTGAAAGACCTATTCAACATTGCTCACGTTAATGCTTTTCAACTTATTAAGAATGAAGAAGACAAAGCTTTCTTGATGGCTCAACACCAGAATGGAAGACCAGGATATATGGTAGGAATTGATAAGTAGTTAGCAGATCTAAATCATTGCACTCAGAAAAGAAACTTAGAGAGTTTCTATTGGCGTCAGATATCAGATATCAAGTAATAATAGTGAATCTGAAGACTCTACTTTTGAATCTGTTGGAAATGCTTCCACCTCTAATCCTGGTAAGAGGTGAGGAAAAAATTGATCATGGCACTGGAGATTGCTGACAATCCTGAACAAACACATATCAAATCAAGAAGCTGCTCATATTTTGCAAAACTTGGCTGCTAGTCTTGGACATAATGTCAGCAATCTTTCAATGAGCAGGGAGATAATACAATGTAGCTGTATATATCAGGAGGAAAAAGCAAAAAAACTAATGAGTAGTTTCTCTCCTATGTTCCCACTAACAGTACACTGGGATGGTGAACTTTTTAGATCTTACTTGCCTACAGTCATATCAGGAGAAGGCATTACAAAACTTCTTGGTGTCCCAAAAATTACAGCAGGAACTGATGAATCTATTGTAGAGGATGTTTTCCAGTGTCTCAATGAATGGAATTTGTGACAATGCAAGCTTTGTCATTCAACACGACCACATTGAATACTGGACATAGGAATGTAGCATGTACTTTGATTAAGCAGAAACTGAAAATATCTTTCCTATATTTACCTTATCAACATCCCATCATGGTCCAAATAATGTTGGAGAAGGTATTTTCCCTGTGTTTAGGATTTACATCTGGTCCTGATATATCTATTTTCAAAAGATTTAAAGAGAAATGGGATTACAGATCCTTTACAAATGAAATTGAAAAAACAAATAAAATAGAAATCTTAAGTTTTTGATTTAAGCAGCTAAAAATACCCAACCCTGTGATAACTACAGAAAGCTTCTTCAATTAACAACCATTATTCTTGCTCAAATACCAACATGTGGAGTGCATTCTATGTGTCCTGGAGCCCTGCATCAAGCATGGTAGATGGCCAAGGTTATTTACTGCTTAAAAATATACCTTTTCCGATATCAGTTTAAATTTATTGCTAAAGAATCTTCAGGAAAAAGTTGCATGTGTCACTTTGCCACAACAATCTACATTCAATCTTGGATTTAAGCTCCTTTGGCAACTTCTGCTCCTGCAAATGATCTTGCACTAGTCACAAACCTAATGAATTACAAAGGCAAAGAGAGTGCAGAAACTGCTCTTGCTTCCTTTTCCTGGCACTTGTAGTACCTTGAAGAACTTGTGGGCTTAGCACTTTTTGATAAAACTACAATAGAAGAAAAAAGAAAAATTGTCTTTCAGATGGAACATTATAATTACAATGAATACAGGAAGCTATGAACATTTGACATTAGTACAGTAAGTGGAAAAACACTAAGGTGTTTTGCAAAAAAAATATTCAAAAAAGTTCCTAGAAGCATTTCATATTGAAATCACATTTCTTCAGTCAGACACTAAGGAGTGGAGTCAAAAACAATAATACAATGAAGGTCAAGTTTGCTTAAAATCTTTAAGAGTGACAAACGATTTAGCAGAATATGGAGTAGTACTATTCAGAAATATCACCAAAGCATTACAAAAGATGAAAACCAATTCCTGTTCTTGCTGCAAGTGGTCAAGGACCATCAACAGCAATATAAGAAAAGTAAAATAATGTAAGACATTTTTCAGATCTTTTATTATTATTATTATTTCATATATATATATATATACCGTATATATATATATATATATATATATATATATATATATATATATATATATATATATATATATATATATATATATATATATATATATATATTATATATTATTAACTTTTTTTTTTTTTTTTTTTTTTTTTTTTTTACTAATATAAATTTCTATTTCTTTTATAAACCTATGAACAACCTTTAAATAATTTTCAATTTAAATAAAAAAATTTTTACATCACTTTTACATTATTCCAAACAATTCTAGAGAGTAAGACAATTTTTATAACTTTCAAATTATCCCCCTATAAGGCTGTGCCACCCTTATATATATATATATATATATATATATATATATATATATATATATATATATATATATTATATATATATATATATATATATATATATATATATATATATATATATATATAATAAAGCCAATATTTGCAAGGTTCAGCCTATTTGATAGCCATTATGAGTACATTTACCCTTCAAGTCAAGGTTAAGTCAAACTAGTTTGTTAGATAAATATTGAACATTTACTAGGTTAGGCCTATTTCCTGGCTGTAAGTGTACAATTACCTTTCAAGTTCAGGTTAGGTTAAGGTTAGTTTAAGTCTAACTAGTTTGTTAGATCTAATAAACTAGATCGGCTTAATCTTGATTTGAAAGGTAAATATGTCTATGGCTAGAAAATTGGTGAATGCTGGTTATCAGTATTTATCTAATAAACTATAAAAAATTATAAATAAAAGTATTTCTGGTTATGTCAAATTAATTAATTACTGGCTGTAAGTATGTCTGTGAAGTTAGCAAAAGATTTTAGCAAAAGATTTTTTTTAAGGACAAATTTTGTCGGACAAATAGGACACAACCACAGTGTAAAAATATAAATAAATTAAGACAACCACTGTCCAATAATTGACTAGTTTTAATAAAATTTCAAAAATAATAAGTATTTAATATATAAAATAATTTCATAATTAATTAGAATAGAATTAATTAATATGAAAATTAATTACCATAAAAATTAATTAACATTAAATAAATTAATTTTAATAATTAATTTGAATTAAATTAATTATAATAAGAATTAAGTTTGTAATAAATAAATTAATTTAAAAATTAATTAACATTAATTAAATTAATTTTAATAATTAATTAGAATTAAATTAATTATAAAAAGAATTAAGTTTTAAATAATAAATTAATTTAAAAAATTAATTAACATTAATTAAATTAATTTTAATAATCAATTACAATTAAATCAATTATAATAAAAATTAAAGTTTTTAATAAATAAATTAATTTAATAATTAAGATTTAAAAAAATTAAATTTAAAAATTAATTTTTTTTTTAATTTTTAATTAAATTAATTTTAATAATTAATTTTTTTTTTTTTTTTTTTTTTTTTTTTTTTTTTTTAATAAATAAATAAAATTAAAAAATTAATTAACATTAATTAAATTAATTTTAAATAATAAAATTACAATTAAATAAATTATAATAAAAATTAAGTTTTTAATAAATAAATTAATTTAATAATTATTATTAACATTAATTAAATTAATTTTAATAATTAATTAGAATTAAATTAATTATAATAAGAATTAAGTTTTTAATAAATAAATTAATTTAGAAATTAATTAACATTAATTAAATTAATTTTAATAATTAATTAGAATTAAATTACTTATAATAAGAATTAAGTTTTTAATAAATAAATTAATTTATTAATTAATTAACATTAATTAAATTAATTTTAATACTTTATTAGAATTAAATTAATTATAATAACTATGTGGAGCACCAAATATTTTTCTTTAAATCTTCAAAATTAAGAAAAATTAACAATTTTTAAATTCAAATTCTAAAAGAGTGAGGATTTTGATAAGAAATTCCACAATTATACACAACTACTAGTACCATAGGAAATCTATATATTTTATAGTCAAAGAGGCAGGGTTCACAATATAGCTATGAGAAGCATCAAAACATTTTTCTTTCAGTCAAAAAAAATTAAGAAAATTAAAAAAATTTAAATTCAAATTCTAAAAGAGTGAGGATTTTGATAAGAAATTCCACAATTATATGCAACTACTAGTACCATAGGAAATCTATATATTTTATAGTCAAAGTGGCAGGGTTCACAATATAGCTATGAGAAGCATCAAAACATTTTTCTTTAAATTTTCAAAATTAAGAAAAATAACCAATTTTTAAATTCAATGTCTAAAAGAGTGAGGATTTTGATAATAAATTCCGCAATTATATGCAACTACTAGTACCATAGGAAATCTAGATATTATATAGTCAAAGAGGCAGGGTTCACAATATAGCTATGAGAAGCATCAAAACATTTTTCTTTAAATCTTCCAAATTAAGAAAAATTAACAATTTTTAAATTCAAATTCTAGAAGAGTGAGGATTTTGATAAAAAATTCCAAATATATGCAACTACTAGTACCATAGGAAATCTAGATATTATATAGTCAAAGAGGCAGGGTTCACAATATAGCTATGAGAAGCATCAGAACATTTTTCTTTAAATCTTCAAAATTAAGAAATATTAACAATTTTTAAATTCAAATTCTAAAAGAGTGAGGATTTTGATAAGAAATTTCACAATACACACAACTAATAGTACCATAGGAAATCTAGATATCATATAGTGAAAGAGGCAGGGCTCAAAATATAGCTATGAGAAGCATCAAAACATTTTTCTTTAAATCTTCAAACTTAAGAAAAATTAACAATTTTCAAATTTAAATTCTAAAAGAGTTAGGATTTTGATAAGAAATTCCGCTATTATTTGCAACTACTAGTACCATAGGAAATCTAGATATTATATAGTCAAGGAGGCAGGGTTCATAATATAGCTATGAGAAGCATCAAAACATTTTTCTTTCATTCAAAAAATGTACGAAAAATTACCAATTTTTAAATTCAAATTCTAAAAGAGTGAGGATTTTGATAAGAAATTCCGCAATTATATGCAACTACTGATATCATAGGAAATCTAGATATCATATATTGAAAGAGGCAGGGTTCACAATATAGCTATGAGAAGCATCAAAACATTTTTCTTTCAATCGTCAAAATTAAGAAAAATTAACAATTTTTAAATTCAAATTCTAAAAGAGTGAGGATTTTGATAAGAAATTCCACAACTATATGCAACTACTAGTACCATAGGAAATCTAGATATTATATAGTCAAGGAGGCAAGGTTCACAATATAGCTATGAGAAGCATCAAAACATTTTTCTTTCATTCAAAAAATGTAGGAAAAATTACCAATTTTTAAATTCAAATTCTAAAAGAGTAAGGATTTTGATAAGAAATTCCACAATTATGTGCAACTACTAGTACCATAGAATATCTAGATATCATATAGTTAAAGAGGCAGGGTTCACAATATTGCTATGAGAAGCATCAAAACATTTTTCCTTTAAATCTTCAAAATTAAGAAAAATTAACAATTTTTAAATTCAAATTCTAAAAGAGTGAGGATTTTGATAAGAAATTCCACAATTATACGCAACCACTAGCACCATAGGAAATCTAGATATTATATAGTCAAAGAGTCATAGTTCACAATATAGATATGAGAAGTATCAAAAATTTTCCTTTCAATCATAAAAATGTAGGAAAAATTACCAACTTTTAAATTTAAATTCTAAAAGAGTGATGATTTTGATAAGAAATTCCAACATATACACCACTACTAGTACCATAGGAAATCTAGATATTAGATAGTCAAAGTGGCAGGGTTCACAATATAGCTATGAGAAGCATCAAAACATTTTTCTTTCATTCAAAAAAATGTAGGAAAAATTACCAATTTTTAAATTCAAATTCTAAAAGAGTGAGGATTTTAATAAGAAATTCCACAACTATATGCAACTACTAGTACCATAGGAAATCTAGATATTATATAGGAAAATGGTTTGATGCTTCTCATAGCTATATTGTGAACCCTGCCTCTTTGACTATGTAATATCTAGATTTCCTATGCTAGTAGTAGTTGCATATAATCGTGGAATTTCTGTTCAAAATCTTCACTCTTTTAGAAATGGAATTTAAAAATTTTTAATTTTTCTTAATTTTGAAGATATAAAGAAAAATGTTTTGATGCTTCGCATAGCTATATTGTGAACCCTGCCTCTTTGCCTATATAATATCTAGATTTCCTATGGTACTAGTAGTTGCATATAATTGTGGAATTTTTTATCAAAATCCTCACTCTTTTAGAATTTGAATTTAAACATTGTTAATTTTTCTTACATTTTTTTGATTGAAAGAAAAATGTTTTGATGCTTCTCATAGCTATATTGTGAACCCTGCCTCTTTGACTATATAATATCTAGAATTCCAATGGTACTAGTAGTTGCATATAATTGAGGAATTTCGTATCAAAATCCTCACTCTTTTAGAATTTGAATTTAAAAATTTTTAATTTTTAGTACATTTTTTTGTTTTAAAGGAAAATGTTTTGATGCTTCTCATAGCTAAATTGTGAACCCTGCCTATTTGACTATATAATATGTAGATTTCCTATGGTACTAGTGGTTGCACATATTTGTGGAATTTCTTATCAAAATCCTCACTCTTTTAGAATTTGAATTCAAAAATTAAAATTTTTCTTAATTTTGAAGATTTAAAGAAAAATGTTTTTATGCTTCGCATAGCTATATTGTGAACCCTGCCTCTTTGACTATATAATATCTAGATTTCCTATGGTACTAGTAATTGCATATAATTGTGGAATTTCTTATCAAAATCCACACTCTTTTAGAATTCTAATTCAAAAATTGTTAAATTTTCATAATTTTGAAGATTTAAAGGAAAATGTTTTGATGCTTCTCATAGCTATATTGTGAACCCTGCCTCTTTGACTATGTAATATCTAGATTTCCTATGCTAGTAGTAGTTGCATATAATCGTGGAATTTCTGTTCAAAATCTTCACTCTTTTAGAAATGGAATTTAAAAATTGTTAATTTTTCTTAATTTTGAAGATATTAAAGAAAAATGTTTTGATGCTTCTCATAGCTATATTGTGAACCCTGCCTCTTTGCCTATATAATATCTAGATTTCCTATGGTACTAGTAGTTGCATATAATTGTGGAATTTTTTATCAAAATCCTCACTCTTTTAGAATTTGAATTTAAACATTGTTAATTTTTCCTACATTTTTTTGATTGAAAGAAAAATGTTTTGATGCTTCTCATAGCTATATTGTGAACCCTGTCTCTTTGACTATATAATATCTAGATTTCCTAATGGTACTAGTAGTTGCATATAATTGTGGAATTTCTTATCAAAATCCTCACTCTTTTAGAATTTGAATTTAAAATTTTTTAATTTTTAGTACATTTTTTTGTTTTAAAGGAAAATGTTTTGATGCTTCTCATAGCTAAATTGTGAACCCTGCCTATTTGACTATATAATATGTAAATTTCCTAAGGTACTAGTGGTTGCACATATTTGTATAATTTCTTATCAAAATCCTCACTCTTTTAGAATTTGAATTCAAAAATTAAAATTTTTCTTAATTTTGAAGATTTAAAGAAAAATGTTTATTATTTAAGTTAATTTATTTATTAAATATATAATTCTGATTTATTTATTAAATACTTATTATGGTAATTAAGTTAATTTCTGAAATAAATTAATTAATGATAATTTTTAAATTAAATTTATTAAATTCTTAGTATAGTAATTAAATTAATTAATGATAATATATTATTAAATTAATTTTTTTATTTACAACTTATTGATTGTTAGAGTAATTAGTCTAATTAATGATAATTAATTATCAAATTAATTTATTTTTAAAAACTTAATCTGTTAAATAATTATTTATTTAATTCTAATTAATTATTAAAATTAATTTAATTAATGTTAATTAATTATCAAATTTATTTATTTATTAAAAACTTAATCCGTATAATAATTTATTTAATTCTAATTAATTATCAAAATTAATTTAATTAATGTAAATTAATTATTAAATTAATTTATTTATTAAAAACTT
>SEYY01004394.1:0-7500 GCA_009176605.1 Armadillidium nasatum
ATATATATATAATATAT
This sequence comes from Armadillidium nasatum, assembly GCA_009176605.1. Lineage (NCBI taxonomy): Eukaryota > Metazoa > Arthropoda > Malacostraca > Isopoda > Armadillidiidae > Armadillidium > Armadillidium nasatum. The sequence goes on from SEYY01004394.1 coordinate 18, forward strand.
ATATATATATATATATTATATATATATATATATATAATATATAATTATTAAATTTCTGTTGAAAAAATATATAGTGCATATTATATATATATTATTTGTTTTCAGCTAGGTTCCGAGTGCTTACGAAACACTACTTCAGACGGAAAACCAGAACCAGGAAAGCACAGAAAAGAGAAAACAGCAGTGATTTCAAGGGTAAAAAAATCTTAATAAATTATAACATTGCATATTTTTTTACTTTAATAAAATTTCATTATATTATTAAAATTAATGTTAATAGGCAATTAGACCCTAATGATCCACTAAATCAGGCTATTGCTACTCTTAACCAAACAAATACTCCTATTTCTTCTACTAATGATACAACTACTTCTGTGATACTAATTAAAAACAATTACAAACTGGTTCACGTACAGGAACCATGGCCTAAAACAACTAAACCTGCTATTGCTAATTTTAATAATCCTAATGATGCTTCACTTTTGCATGCTAATAATACTGACAGTAATATAAATAACGATTCTATGATCAATGTACAAAGACCAACAGGCATTAATATTAGATCGATTATTTTAACATAGAACAAATATACCTTTATTAGAAGGGTATAAAGGAAACCGCATTGGGTAGGCACAAGACCAAAATTATGGATTTCTTTGCTTAACGATCTCTTTAGAGATGAACACATCTATTCAGATGTGGAAAAGCTAGCAGCTTATCCCAAAGTTTTTGGAGCCAAATAGCACAGCGAGACTTTATCATAAATTCTAGTGTAGAGCTAAAGAATGCTAGGACATGGATAGAATTTTCAGATAGTTTGCTAAATGTTTTCAAATCCATTGACCACAGAATCATTGTTTTGAAATGTTCTCACAATTTAAAAACTTAGATTGGAACAAAAATATAGTATTTCAAGTTTTTGGTTCACAAGGTTCCAGACTGCTTATAGATAATTTTGAAAAAAAAAATGACTATGACATATTTTGGAGCTTCTTTTTCCCGAATGATGAAAAAATTAATGATATTTGGTACTATTTATAGTTGTGTTCCTAATGAATATAAAAAATAAAATGGTAGAATATTTTGAAGCAGACCTGTCTTATCCTGACCAGGTTAGGAAATATATGGCTAAAACTGATAACGCTTTAAACACACCTTTTAAAGCTAACACAGCAAATGTTAAAAGAACACTAATAGAAACTTAATCTCAAATGTACAATCTTATGGGAGGAAAGAAAATCCGAGAAATAAGAGATTACCAGGGACCTTTGTAGGCAATCTAGATATAAGTAGAAAGAGTATTTAATATTCAACAAAGAATAGACCCACAAAGAACTCCAGTAAATGTTTAAAATGTGAAAGATGGTGTCATAATACTGCAGAATGTCACATATAGTCCATTTTGTTCTCTATGTAGAGATTATCATCTCAGAGGCTCATTGCCTCAGTGTTGCAAATACCACATGGGAATATTTATCTCCAGAAAATTTACAAAGAATAAAATTTCTTTCTCCTAAATAGAAATTTTTTTTCAAAAACATCCTAAACATAACCAACCTAACCAGTATAATCAAAGACGTAACAGAAGTATGTCACCAAATCGTAAGAATAATAATTATAACCAATCACAACGACAACCTATACATACTATTACATAACTCTAGAAATACTGCATTTCAACACTATTATGCTTCTCAAACACAAATGATCAGACAATTAAATAAATTGACAAAACACATTTTCTAATAGACAACAAGTACATTACGTACAAGAAAACACTTCCTAAAGACAACATGCAACCTAAATGAATATTATATTGATAATAAATTCTGATTACAATATCAGTAATCTATCTTTGAAACATAGACCACAATCTCCATGTCATTATCTAATAATAACTCTTTAAGACCTGAAATAGATCCTAATTTTTGGTAAGGGCGAAAGACATTGACCCTTCTCTTTCGCCTATTACAAAATTCAAAAATATTGATTTCAAATGTGCGTATTCCATACATTTGTGAACATTTTAATAAAAACTTGGACAAAATATTAACACATAATTACAACTTACAATACAGACACAAATACAATAAAATTTCATCTTCTGAATATTTTTCTAACTACATTCAAGTAGATTATGATACAGACATAGATTATGTAGATTCTGTTTCTACTATTTCCAATTATTTTCACATAAATGCAAATACTATACCTTATCACAATGATTCCACTATAATAAACTCTAAACTTCCTTACCAAACTGTTACTACAAAACCTCATAAAACTTTGAACACTATATATGGTATACCTATTACTATTACCCAAAATTATTCTTATGCATATTCAGACACAGCTTTCTTGGACGGAGGTTCTATGAGAACTCTTTTAAAGCTATCTCTATTCACAAAACTATGCTCTTCTAATTCTAATGACACTCCAGTTCTTAGAAAAACTAACATAATTCTCAAATCTATTTCCGGTGATAGACTTTTAGTTTATGGGAAAAACTACATTAACATTACTGATACATAACATGCCATTCACTTGTGACTTCATAGTCACATTCTTATTGGATGTGATATTCTTACTAAAATTCCTTTACTTTTAGACTATTCTTCACAAACTGCATATTTAAAAGATAAAGATGAATTAAAAACCTTTACCATTGATACCAATGAAAAATACATATTTTAAATCTTCTGAAAACGTTTCTCAAATAGAGAAAACGCTCACACAAAAAGAAATTAAACAAAAGATTAATAAACCTGACTATATTTCTATAAATATGGATCTGATATCAAAGACAAAACCTCTAACCACAGAAAACACAGAAAATCTGACTACTTTTCTAATGCTAAGTTACAGTCTCTTCAGAATGAATTATACGAATTGAAAAATCGTCTTGAAGATTTTCCTTCACAAACTAAACAATTCTTCTGAAAATAGACCACAAAACACAAAAATTTCTTCATTTCAAGAAAATTTTTATGATACCTCACAAACCCTATATATTATCCTAAAAATATTATCTTTGATGAAACAATCAAATATAAAGTTTTTACTAATGAGAAAACTACCTTGTTAACACATTCTAAATACATTTTAAATGTTAAAGCAGAGTCAGAATTACAAACTTACCCACCTGGAAATCTCACACTTATCACACAAATTAGGAATAATCTTCGCAGTAACAGTCAAATTTTTATAGGTTCGACCATGAGTGACTGTCTTAACGGTAAAATCTTTTTAGAATGCATAAATTTAGGAACAGATTCTATAAACTTCGATCCTCATTCATTCTTAACTACTGCTTCTCCAGTACAATATGCTGAAACACATACAAACAAAATTAATGATTGTACTTCTATAAATGCTACTACTTATTCATCAGACCTCTCTGATGTGGAAATTCGAAAAGTTTCTAAAGATATTTTACTTTTAAATTCTGCAAAAACAAATGACACATGTTTTTCAGAAACCAATACAATTAACAGAAATGTTCGAGTTTCTTGTCAAAAATAGAGACAATTTCTCTTGAAAATGACGCAGTAGGAAGATGATTTATTAACTTTCAAAATTAAATTGAAAGAAGGGAGTCCTGATTATGCATATACAGCCCCTTATAGACATCTTCAAAAATATTTACAAGCTACAGATGATTGGGTTGACGATAATTTAAAAAGGGAAATATAGTTTCGAGTAATTCTCCATCCTCTTCTCCTATTCTAGTAATACCAAAGAATAACAGCACTAAGTACAGAACAGTAATCGATTACAGAAAGTTTAACAACGTTACTGTACCGGATCGATTTCCACTGCCAAATATAAGTGAAAGTCTCCCTCTTATAAGGAATGCAAAAATCCCCAGCACTTTTGATTTACTTTCGGGATTTACACGCATCGTTGTAGATAGAGAAAGTAGAGGCTTATTAGCTTTTTCAACTGCCAGAGGTCATTTCGAACCAGTTCGCATGCCTCAAAAAATCACAAATAGTCCATCAGTTTTTAGTAGAGCTATGAAAATGGCACTTTCAGGCCTACTTGGAATATATTGTTTACTATTTATTGCTGATTGTTTAATTTTTAGTAAAAACATTTAAGAACACTATAATAATCTTTCAAAAGTCTTCAAAGCATTGAGGAAAACTAACTTAGGCATAAAATTAGAAAAATGTGAATTTTTTAAGACCAGTGTTACTTACCTCGTGTTCAAAGTAAGTGATAAGGGTCTGAGTCCCGATCCTAAGAAGTTGGAAGCCTTAAAAGGTTTCAAAATACCTACAAACGTCTCAGAAGTTCGTTCTCGGTTTCTTCAATTATTTTAGACTCTTAATACCTAAATATAATCACACAGCACATCTACTTACACAACTTCTTAAGAAAAACATTCCTTTTCAATTTAAATTAGAACAACAAACTGCATGCGACACACTTAAGGAACAACTACTTCTTGACCCTGCTTTATCTTTTAATGATTACTCTAAACCCTTCATATTAAGCGTAGATGTTTCAGACTATGGTCTAGGTGGAATCTTAACCCAGCTAGATTCAAATGGTTTAGAAAAACCTCTTGCTTTCACCTCTCGTCTTATAACAAAGGCAGAAAGAAATTATTCCACTACTGAGAGGGAAGCATACATGCTTTCTCAAAATTTTGAACCATTATCTTGGGATCTCGAATACTTTTATATACTGATCACAGTCCACTCATTCACTTGTTTAGACTGGTCGTTTTGAAAGATGGAATTTAAAAATCCAATCTTTTAACCCAGAATTCATTTACAAAAATGGGAAATTAAATGTTGTCCCAGACTACTTATCCAGGAACCCTGCTCCTGATGTTTCTCAATCTCTATTGAGTAGATCTTCTTTAAATACTTCCATTTTTGAATTAACTAAAGAAAACTTTTATAAAGAATAACGTTCTTGTCCTAGCTTATCTCCACTAAATTGGTTTGAAAATTTGCCTAATAGCAGATTAGATGCTTCACACATAATTATAAATGGTTTACTTTATTGTCACTGCAGACAATAGATTTTTATTACAAGTTCCAGATTCTATGATATATTCTGTTATATATATGTCCATAATGCTCTTGGTGCTGGCCCCCCAGGAAATTTGCGAACAGTAATACCTGTACATGAATTATATACTTTTCCGGAATTATCAAAACTTTGTGAAGCTTTTTGCAAATAATGTATTTCTTGTTTAGAGGTAAAAGACAATAAACCTCATCCTATAGGGATAAGTACATACCCCTTACCCTTTCAACCTTTCTCTAGAATTCACCTTGACACTATAGGTCCTTTGCCAAAATTACAAATAGTCGCTATACACTTGTTTTTAAAGATTCCTTAACCAGGTATAAAGAAATTTGCCCTGTTCCTTCAAGGGATGGAAAACAAGTGGCAAAAGCTCTTTTAGAAAGAATTATTAGGCGTCCATCTTATTTCCTACCATAATGCTAAGTGATAATGATCCTGAGTTTAAATCTCAGTTCTTCACAGAGTTGTGTAAACTCTGGAGTCAAAAATGTCAATATATCTATTTATCACCCTATTGGAAATTCTCTTGTTGAACGTGAAAATAAAAATATTGAACACTAAGACTTTATGTTATCTCTAATCATGATGACTGGGGTAAATACTTACCTTTCTGTCAAATAGTTCTAAACTCCTCTTATAATACTTCAATTGAAAATACACCTTATTTTCTTTTACATTACTATGTCAAAAGATTACCTTACAATCCCCCAAATTATACATCACCTTTTGTCGAAACAAAGTCACAAAACAAAAAAATTCTTACATGATTACACAGCTGAGATGTTCGAAAGAGCTTCAGCCATTCGTGAACTCAGTCGGGAGAAATTACAAACAGAAACTGCAAAAAATTGCAAAAAGACACTAAAATCTCCGAAATTGGCGAGAAGATGGAAAGGCCCAAATTTAGTAATTAATGTTTTAAAATTTGGTAAATATTTATTGCAATGTTTAGAAACGAATAAACAATTTGTTATTCATATAGACAATTTTAAAGTTGTACCATATCCAAAATCCAAAATTATTTTCTCTAGAAAATACTTTAAAATCTTGTTTAAAACCATAAACTTCAACAAACATTCTATACAGAATGCACATAAAAAAGTACATTTTCAACTAGATTCTTCTTCACCTATGATAAATCCTTATCCTAGTACATCTTTTTTTCCTTATGTTCCTATACAATCTCGTACATTTTTCAGACGGGTTGGTCAAGACTCTTTGGGAGACCCTATTCAGCGCTTAACACCTTCTTTACGAGCTTCTTCACAAGCACTTTCTTCTCCAGAAAGTACTACAATATCACATTCTAAATTTCAATCTCCACAGAACTTTTCTCATCAACATCCTCATTCTCAATATTCCACACTTCCATATTCTCATCAAGAAAATCATCTCAAACACTTCCAAATTCTTATTCTCATCCTCAAACACCTCTAAATTCAGATTCATCTTCAAACACTTCCAAATTCTTCTTCTCATTCTCAAATCTCTCCTGATTTTCATTCTTATTCTTCACACTCTTCATCATCCAGAAACTCATCCTCAAAACTCTCAACATTTTTCACATTCCCATTAAGAAAACACTTCTAGACACCCACTAATTTACAGAAAATATTTTCACATGTTACAAAATATAACTCCTCATACTTCTCTTTTAAAACATAATATTTCACGTAAAAGTCATCATATCCCTGACTATTCTTCAGATTCTTCTCCATCTCCAGTAATGAAAGGCAATAGACATATAGATCCTTCTTATAAACCCTATCAAATACAAAGGTTTACAAAATATTTGCCCTATGAAATTAAGAAGTCACACTTGACAGACACAAAATTTACAGAATACTTCGCCTATGAAATTCAGAAATTACTTTAAACAGACTTAAAATTTTAATATACCTTCTTACATATTAAAAACATGACAATGTCTTTTAATTTTTTTTTTTTTCAAAGATTTTTTTTTTTTTTTTTTTTTTTTTTTTTATATTAAAATAAATATTTTTTAAAAATAATATAATAAATATATAAATATATATATATATATATATTATATATATATATATATATATATATATATATATATATATATATATATATATATATATATATATATATAAATTAAAATATATATATATATATATATGTGGTGTCGCATATTATTGTACATAAAATGTAATTAGAATTAAGATATTTGTAAACTAGCAACTCAATTGCGATCGCAGCGCCCTCTATGGAACTAAGCAAGTTTGAGTCATGCTGGGAAGGAAGTTCCTCGCTTTGCTTCTCTCTTGGATTGGTGTTCCAACTGACAACACGTACTGCTGTAACTCTCGTGAATCCTTATCTCTGATATTCTTTAACAAACTGTTAACCATATAAGTGCTCTTTTGTATATCCAATATTAATAACTATACTTAAATAAAACTGTGTTTACCTA
>SEYY01004394.1:10000-12500 GCA_009176605.1 Armadillidium nasatum
ACAGTCCTCAAAGTTCTAAGTGGAAAAAAATTTAAGCTCTAGGAGCACTATTTTCTCATGTTTCCTATGAAACGTTCATTACTTTGTGTTGAATTAGTGGTGTCTCCGTGTCTGTCTGATCGATGATGAAAAACGTGAAAGATTAAATATTGAGAGAGAGAGGAAAATTTTTTGAAGTATAATTTTCCAATAATTAATTTTAACTACTGATTATGCTATCAACTGTGGCTTAATAAATAAACGAAGTCTTTTTTTTCCTCTCTCTTTCAAGAGGAAAGAGAAATTAAAGGGGTTGGTGATATTTGTGAGAGTGCCCGTCCAGTATCCTGAAATCGTAGGCTTCATAGAGAAGTAAGTGTATTTTATTCATTCCACTTTTTATGGATGGACTCTTATACATTCAAGCAAATATTCATGCTATAGATGACAATATACAACATTCAGATTCGGGAATATTAAAATAAAGATTAGTATTCCACAGTAGCAATCGCGAATATATTGGAAAATAGATACGCGGTATACCTCCACTAAATACCATATATATATATATATATATATATATATATATATATATATATATATATATATATATATATATATATATATATTATATATATATATATATATATATATATATATATATATATATATATATATATATATATATATATATATATAATATAAATAAAATAAATATATCCATTGCAACTTTTAATCGTTCAAGATGTTTGATTGTATCGTGGACATGATCTCGTGATTCAACATGACAGGGTTTTCCATGTAGCAAAATATTACAAAGAGTATAAGAAGAGTATGTTTCAAAAGATTTTTCAGTCGTATTAACCAGTCATGTGTGCTGTACTGCGAAAAGCGTAATATACTTTGTTGTAAACTGCAAATTGCTGAGTTTGGGGATCAAACTGAAGCTTTTACTTAATACAGGAACTAATTGCGCTTTCCACTCAACTAGTCGGACTAATCTCTCTTTATATATATATATATATATATATATATATATATATATATATATATATATATATATATATATATATATATATATATATATATATATATATATATATATATATATATATATATATATATATATATATATATCAGAGAGAGAGAGAGAGAGGTAAAAACCGCATTAAAATTTTTTTATCAAATTAGACATGACAAAAACTTTTAAAAAATACTATAACTAAATTTATAAAAAATTTGTTTGGAAACACATTTTTCTTGTCTTACCCAATGTTCATCAAGAGTAATCCAAAATATTCAATTTTAAGGGGTTAAAAATTGCTAAAAGCATCGAAATTTCATTAAAGGATTCTGTTCTTTTTCAACCCAAAATTAAAAGCAAAATACGAGTTCAAAGATTGGCGTAAATTTGATAGCAATATTTTAATGGAACATTTATATCCTGCTATTAAAAACCTTTATTCTTTAACTTAATCTAAGGGGAATATATATATATATATATATATATATATATATATATATATATATATATATATCTATATATATATATATATATATATATATATATATATATATATATATATATATATATATATATATATATACTGCTCAAGGGAAAGGCCTCTTTCAATGTGAGGGAGGAAAACGTAATATATAAGGTAAATTTCTAATGTCACTATAGGCAGTAGCATAATAATCAGACGATGAGAGAGAATTCCGTAAAACAGATATGGCTGGAATGAAGGGGACATATCACCAAATTTTCATATCAAACAAGCCTAAAGTTATATAATATATATATATATATATATATATATATATATATAATATATATATATATATATATATATTATATATATATATATATATATTATATATATATATATATATATATATATATATATATATATATATATATATATATATATACATAAAGGATCGGGTATGAGAATAACCAAGAGCAAAGCGACAAGGCTAGCAACCCGAACCTGTAATTACTCTAGTAACTACTTGAAACAATTTCAGCATGGAAAATCACAACTCCGAGTAGCATGATCTTCTGGAGTGCTCAAGTACAAAGTGTTAAGAGGTTAAATGGAAGAAGATGCTAGTCTCACTGAAAAAGTGAAAATCCTACCTGAGAGTTTAAATAAAACTCAAGGACTAGCACTGAAACCAACTAGGCGAAGAACAGGATCTTTAAAAACGCTCTGGAAGATAGAATTTTAAGAGCAGGTGAAGAAAGATGCTGGTTTCCACTAACAGTGTAAAAACTAACTCTTTCTGGAGAATAATATATATATATATATATATATATATATATATATATATATATATATATATATATATATATATATATATATATATATATATATATATATATATATATATATATATATATATATATATATATATATATATATATTATATATATATAGTGGCGGCTCGTGTAAACTTGGTAAGGAGGGGCTGCAAGTTTTTATATATATATATATATAATATTATATATATATATATA
>SEYY01004394.1:17500-35000 GCA_009176605.1 Armadillidium nasatum
GACGGTGACAACTCCCTTCAGATTGTTCGAATTTGTGCGGATGACGTATGGCATTCGCAATGCGGCCCAGACCTTCCGGAGGTTTATGGACTCTGTTCTTCGTGGGCTGCCCTTCTGTTGGACTTACCTAGACGATTTATTAATAGATAGTCTTCCTCCTGAGCTCCATAAGGACCACCTTCGTGCTGTATTCGCTCGACTACAGGAATTCGGCATTAGAGTGAACCCTCAGAAATGTGTTCTCGGTGTTCCGTCCTTATCTTTTTATGGCACGTTATTTCTTCTTCAGGAGTTTTGCCTCTCCAAGAACGTGTCTCTGCTATTAGCGATTTTTCCCTTCCGGAAACAACGTCAACTTCGCCAATTTTTGGGGATAACTTTCTATTATCGTTTCGTCCCTTCTGCTTAAACAGAAAAAAAGAGGTCAGTCCATCAAAATATCATGGACGGATGCTGCTTGCCAGTCTTTTGACAATGCGAAGTCCGCTTTGGCCGATGCTACTCTCCTTTTTTACCCACAAGAATCTGCTTTGACTCGCCTTCAGGTAGATACATCGGATCTTGCTGTGGGAAGTGTCCTGCAACAATACCAGGAAGGGACTTGGGTACCTCTTGCCTTCTCCAAGAAACTCCAACCGACTGAAAAAAGGTAAAGTGCTTTCAGTTGTGAACTTGCCATTTACCTCTCTATCCGTCATTTTCGCTACTTTCTCGAGGGTCGTTATTTCCATATCTTGACAGATAATAAACCGATCTCGTTTGCGATTAAATCTCGTCATGAACGTCACTCTCCAAGCAAGGCACGTCATTTGGAATATGTATCACAGTTCACTACGGACATAAGACATATTCATGGAGTTTATAACCACACCGAGAGATTTTGATATAGCTTTTACTCAGGAGACAGAAGACGCTTCTCTTCCTGACGGTTCCTCTCTCCAATTACAACAGCTGTAACTATCATGCACCAATCGACACCTTGTTTGTGATTTGTCAACTAGTTCTCCTCGTCCTTAGGTTCCACCTTCATTCAGGAAACAAATTTACCCCTCAATACAAGACCTTCCTCATCCAGGGATTTCTGCCACTCAGAAGCTTTTTGATTCACGTTTTGTGTGGCCGAGTATGTACAAAGACATAAAAGCTTGGGCGCGAGCTTGCATTTCCTGCCAGAAAATAAAGGTTCATCGCCACACAAAGGCACCACTTGGTACGTTTCTTACTCCAGGTGAGAGATTTCAGCAAGTTCATGTCGACCTCGTCGGTCCCTTACCTTCTCAAAGGTATCGACCGCTTCATACGGTGGCCCGAAGCAATCTCCATCAAAGACATCACAGATGAAACGGTCGCCAAGGTTTTCTTATCCAACTGGGTGTCACGTTTCGGTGTACCAGAGACGATCACGACTGAACAGGGACGTCAATTTGAACCTTTCCTATGACGTGATTTTGTCTCCCTTGTGTATCAACAGAATTCGAACCTCCGCATACCACCCCGCAGCAAATGGGATGGTCGACCGCTTCCACCGTCACCTTAAAGTTTCGCTTGATGCTCATTCTTGTCGGGAACGGTGGACTGAAGCTCTGCCTTTTGCCCTCCTAGGCATCCGCTCTGCCATGAAAGAGGATCTCAATTCAACTTCGTTTGAACTGGTCTATGGCTCATACCTCCGTCTCGAAGGTGAGTTCTTTGACCCTTCGCATTCTCCTCCTTCGTCTGACCCTTTCGCATATCTTTTTCGTTTCCGTCAATGTTCTTCGTCGTTAAAACTTTCACCAACACGTACACAAAGTACATTCTTTCATTCAGAAAGACTTTTTAACCTGCACTCATGTTTTCGTCCGACTCGATGACTATCGTTCTAACTAAAAGACTAATGTTCTTCGTAGTTAAAACTTTCACCAACACGTACACAAAGTACATTCTTTCATTCAGAAAGACTTTTTAACCTGCACTCATGTTTTCGTCCGACTCGATGAATATCGTACTCCACTACAGGCCCGATACGAGGGGCCCTTTCAAGTTTTAAGTCGTCGAGAGAAAACGTTTCTCATTCAGCGTCTTACTCGACCGGTAGTCTCGATTGACAGATTGAAACAAGCGTTTTTTGAGCCTAATCCTGACCCACCGGATGACTTACGCAAATCAACCACTCCTGCGCTTTACGTTCCACAAATTCACCCTGAGCCTATTCCTCCTACCATTCCATCTCTTACACCTTCTACTACTTCTCCGCCTTCATCTCCAGCGGCTATACAACATCGAAATTTGGCACCGCCTTCCCCAGGTCAGTCGAAAGAGATCTGGCAGACCAATCCGTTTACCAGTCCACTTTCGTTGACGGATTGCTAATCCAATATCTTGAAGGGGGTCTTGTAGTGATGAACATCCTGTTCTTATTCTGGCAACCTGGCATTAGCGGTTGGCACAAATTGAACTAAGTTTTTCGCTTTCCCTTATTTAGTATAGAAACAAGCGTCTTCTTCTGCTACTTTATCGCCACATATGATCTGGTTTGTTACTCGTCGATTCATGGATACTAAACTTTTGTCAGCACATAGCGTTTTCTTTTCAATTAACCCGGCATTTACTGAAGGAATCGTTGAAGCTTTAATAGCTCACCACACATGCAGCTTCTCATACCTGATTGTTGATGTTGTTTGAGGAGCACACCGTATATTGAGATTTCAGCGGGGGTTAGAGTAGCCACAGACAATTTCATAGGCAGCACAATTACCATACGTTTTGACCTTTCAGCTACAGATTGGGTCCTAATTTCTACTTCATTATTGTCCTCAGCTCATATATATATATATATATATATATATATATATATATATATATATATATATATATATATATATATATATATATATATATATATATATATATACCCAATTTTTGTCAAGATTTCTAATTTCGAGCTAATGTAGTACAAAAAGGAAGAAAGTATATTTCGAAATTAATTTTAAAATGCATTATGCATTTAATGTCTGTAAGGGAAGAAATTAATTAAGAATTATTCTTTGCCTCGAATGAAGAAACTTTGGAAAGAAAAAATCCAAAATTTTTAAAAGAAAAAAGAAAAGTGAAATTTATGAATAAAAAATTTTTTTTAAAAAAAAAAAAAAAAAAAAAAAAAAAAAAAAAAATTTAAAAAAAAATTTTTTTTTTTTTTTTTTATTGTTGACTTTTAATATTTTTCGTTTTTTTTATTTTTGTTTTGAAAACACTGGGAAAAAAATGTTTGAAAGAGACTTCTCGTATAACATTGTTCATCTCAGATGGCGTATCGTGTTACTTCATTTTATATTACTTTCATTTTTTTTTTTTTTTTTTTTTTTTTATAATTTTTTTTTTTTTTTTTTTTTTTTTTTTTTTTTTTTTTTTTTTTTTTTTTTTTTTTTTTTTTTTTTTTTTTTTTTTTTTTTTTATTTATTATTTAAAAAAAAAAATAAATAAATAAAAATAAAAAAAAAAAAAAAAAAAAAAACTCTTAAAAAGAAAATGTTTGAAATGGAAGTTTTCGGCCAAAGATTTTATGAATTAATGATTCATTTTTTAACAAAGCCGATGATGAAAAATTCTTTATTAAGTCTCAAATTAAATCTTCAAACGCAAATAAAAACTTTTGCGGTCCTTTTTATGAAATGCTTCATATATATATATATATATATATATATATATATATATATATATATATATATATATATATATATATATATATATATATATATATATATATATATATATATATATATATATATATTGACAGACAGGACTTCTAAATTTCTTTTTGGCAAGTTTTGTTTTCTAATTTTCTGAAATATTATATCTTAATGAACATTGCACATATAATAATAATAATAATAATAATAATGAGGTCTTAAGCACTCTGAAAATTTGCTTAAGCAAAATAAAGAATATATAAATTTAATTAAATATAATTTCTAACAAAGTATTAAAATAAAACATAAAACAAAGGACTTTAAAAAAAAAAATATTCAAATAATTTTTTTCATTAGATTTGAAATTCGTTTAAGATAACTTATTAACCATCATTTAATTCATTAAAAAAAAAATTTCTTTTACTTATAAAGACTTTTCTTTCAAGAATCTGCACAATGATTCAAACACTGGAGTTACACCGCGCTAACCCATCCCTCTACCATTTAACACACAACCACTGTGGTGAATGTACAGTCGTCAACAGAAGTTCGTTCGTATTTTTCTCTTTAGAGATTGGGATCCCAATCTCTGAGGGGAGGTAGTGTGGTAGTAGAGTTGCAAATAACCAACTAAAGTTATTTCATCTTAAAGCGAAAACAGTGGAAAAAAAAAAGAGATGAAGAAGGTTGGAACTTAGATAGCGTAAAGACCTTAGAGAGTGATAATATGGATATTTTTATAGAGAACTTCGATAGAAGTTAAGAAGAGTTAGAATTTGGATGTTTTTTGGTGAAGTTTAAAAGTGAGAACATCGAAGGTGAAATTAGAACTTCGATACTGCACACACCGCACCGAAATAGGAAATTTAAGGGACGGTTTTAACTTTTTTTTAGATCATTTTCTATGGAGATGAGAAGAAAACGAATTTAAAGGCTAAACATTAATGCATATATTTAGAGTACATTAGACGGATCGTTGTCTTTGTTTTTTTTTGTTTTTTTATAGGGGATCAAACCCCCCTCTTTAACCATTTTCACTAAATCCTTAATAAAATAATTTGTTTTCTTTTCTTTTTTCTTTTAAAGATTTGGAAAAATATGTAGGAATCAAATGAACGCATGATTTTAATAATAGGTGATGGCTTAGATGGCTTAAAACCTGCCCAAAATCATCGGAAATTTTGAAATTTTCATTTTTTAAAAATTTTTTAACTTCAAATGAATATTAAAATGTGATCCGCAAATTTTTTTTGATCATATAGATGTATTTATTTTCCTCTAACTGTCTCTAATTCAATAAAAAAAAGTTTGAAAATGATCGTTGTCTTCATTTTTTTTGGCAAATTTTTATCTCTGAAAAGTGCTTTTTCTAGAAGATCGCATAAACGTAAGACTCAATGTTTTTTATAAAGTACATTCCACGTTTGAATGGTCATATCTCAGTAACCATTTGGAGTTATGAAAAACTAATTACATATTTGGAATCTGCTTATTATTTCCTATAAAAATATATATATATAAAAAAAATTTTTTGAAGTTGCCTTATATCGCCAAACTCAAGGTCATTCGACAAGTGTCACTTGAAAAGTCTTTTTCTCAGGAACCGCTTGGAATTAGCAAAAACTAATTACAGATTTGGAATCAGCATATAATTTTACTAAAGAACTGATGAAAAAAAATTTTACCCCCAAAAGTTAGTGTCCTTCCTTCGGAGGGTCCCACTTTGACATTTTTTGAGTGGATATATCTCAGTAACTCTTTCGAATTATGGAAAACGAATTACATATCTGGATTCTGCGTATTATTTTCTATAAAACTGTAGCAATAAAATTTTAATTAAAAAAAAAAAAAAAAAAAATTTCCTTTGAGAGTGATTTGCCGACAATTTGAAGATCATTGAAAGGTGTCACTTGAAAAGTCTTTTTCTCAGAAACCGTTCGAAACTATAGAAAACTACAAACAGATTTATAATCAGCATAGATTTTACTATAAAATTGATAAAAAAATATATATATATTTTCCCCAAAAAGTTGGGGTCTTTCCATAGGTGGGTCCCCCATTTGAGATTTTTTGAGTGGTCAATATCTCGGTAACCATTTGGAATTATGAAAAACTAATTACAAATTTGGAATCAGGAGAAAATTTGCTATAAGAATCTTAGAAAAACATTTTAATGACTCCACACCCCAAAAAAATTGCATGGAGTACGCGCATTAACATTATCAAGGTCATTCGATGTGTTAATTAAGTCTTTTTCTCGGGAACCACTTGGAATTTTAAAAAACTGATTACAGATTTGGAATTGGCATAGATTTCACTATGTAACTGATGAAAAAAAAAGTTTACTAATAAATTTTACCCCTAAAAAGTACGAAAATAAAGTTGAAGCCTTCCCTCAAACCCGAGGGTGAAAAACCCCACGTTAAAAGCCATTTTTAAAATGAAATGCAAGACCATTTATTTTCTTTGGTGTAACTTCAAATGCAATATTGTAACACTTTATTAGTTTATATAGTATTTATATTAATATTTTTGCAAGTTTTCTATTAAAATCTTAATTTTCAGCTTTCGTAAAATAAATATTTTTTAATTTTAAGTGACGTGTCTTCGCTCTATTCTTTAAAAACACAAATCACGCTTTACTTTTTAATATGAACAAAAGTTTTTACTTTTCATGAAATATTTCTGCTTAAGGGGATCCGGATACTGTACATACCGTACCGAAATGGGAAATTTAAGTGTTAAATGAGCGGTAAAAGTTAGTACTTAATTAAGATTTGTGAATTAAAGTGATTTAATTAATAGTAACGCCTGAAATGAAGACAATAACGGAAGCTTTTAATGAAGACTACTCGTAAAGATCGTTGTTCCAATAAGGTTATTAAGGTTTTAAGGAGATAATTGATTGCGGCATCAACGTGTCTCTAGTTCTGCGTGTACAGTTCCGGGACTCTCTTTTCTTGAGCCCGTCGGTTTAAGTTGGTTAGACTCAAGATTGCGAACATTTCTTCAAAGGCGGTTACTGTGTAATGTAGACCATCATAACACAGATCCAAAGCATTCAACCTATCCGATCCTCCCATCCAGAAATGATGATGAGGGTTGCCTTGATTCTTATTGTTGTAATAACGGTCAAAAACGGTTTTCATTGAGAAAGTCAGCTTTTGAACCCAAGGAATGTTGTTACAATATAATTCAACCGTCTGCCCGAACATCTCACGATCCTTTTTGTTAAGGAAGGCTCGTTGGAGTTGAGGATGTTCCTCTAGTAACCATCGGGTTACTTCCGCTCTCCTAGAACCTTTCCTAGGTATCCTTAGTTTGTAGATCGTTTTGTTAGAGGCTTCTTGGACTCTTGAGGGAGATAAAGGGTGGGCACCAAAACCTTTAGCCGGTGATCGAAGTAATTGGAGTAACACAAACCTCGCCCATGCCTCTGTCTACTGTAGGGAGTTTAAGGGTCTCCAGAGAAAGAAATTCCTTGGTTTCGTTATTAGTAGTTAGCTTTAGAATAGGTAGGGAATATAATAAATTATTATTATTATTATTATATATATATATATATATATATATATATATATATATATATATATATATATATATATATATATATATATATATATATATATATATATATATATATATATAGGTTTGGTTCATGTAAAAGCATTTGTACCTAGTAGTACAAATTCTTGATTACTTGGACTTATACACTTGATCATGACGTACTTGCAAGAAAGCAATATTTTTCAAATACTATTATGTACAACTGTACAAGTTAAATTTTAAAATTTAACAAGTCCCGAAAACTCTCAGTTATCCTGAAAGTTAACTAAATGTATATCTTTCCATTTCTCATATTTAGGATTTTTCATAAAAGTTATTAAATTTGGATAAGTCTAGCTTTATTATTATCATTATTATGGAAATGTTTGTCACACTATCGGAGACCAAATACAAAGAAATATAAATCACAATGTTCGTGAAACATAAGTTGATTCTTTGTTGCTGTTTGTGGAGTGAATTTTTTTTCCTTTATAGCTCTTACTTTAACGTATTAATAAATGCAGCAGATCCTCATCATCAGATAGTAACATACAAACATAAAGTATAGCAATTATTACAATACAAGAGCTTGCTGTTCAAAGCAGTTAAAAAAATTTGGAAATGCACAGAACCTTTCTTTCACAATTGATATCTGGTTCAGATGTCAAATGAGATCTTATGAATTACAGCTCAATACATAGATAACTGCAAACTTGCAAACGTTTCCGTGGGCATCACACAACACACAAAATTATGGTGGAATAAGAGCAAATTGAAAGGGATTTTGACAAAATTTAAGGTTATAAATACCATAATTGAAAATGCTACGTAAATACCTGCTTTTCTCTAAAACGAACCTTGGCTGCTTTAAGCACTGACCACCGAACATATTTCTTGCTTTGGTCCTACTTCGTAGTAGCAAAAAATGGTTTTAAAAGAAGCGGGAAAATTAGGTATAACATTTGGGAAAAATTTCAAAGTAGGTATATTTTGTGCCTAAGGCAACAATAGCTACAGATACTCTACGAGAAAGTAAATAAGTATCTGGTTATGCTACTCGCTGGAATTCAGAAGTTAAAATGATAAGATAAGTTTTGCAAATTTCTAAAAGTAAAATTAAAACAATTTAGAAAGTGTTCAAACTCTTTGATCATATTACTGAAATACTCTAAAAGATGTGACAGAAATTTCTAAACCGTTTGAAAATGCAAGCGACTGAACGAGAACTGAAGTAACATTTTGAGCAGATACAGTCAAAACAATAATGCTGTGGTATTTGGACTAAACAAAATTCATACAAAGTTTTCAATTATATGAAAATAGAAAAAAAAATATATCACTTGGCAAGTGAAACATTCTAGGCTTAAGCTCAACTAGTGCTCTGAAGAGGGAAAGGTAACCCTAGGGTCTTCCTTATTAGCAATATTCAAAGAAGTTACAAAATGTCCTAGAAACGATATGGTATCAGAAAATATACCGGGATCAAGTTCAGAAACTTCCACAAAGAGGAAGAAATTGCTTAACTTTATATCTTCTTCACTTCAAAACTCGCTAGAAGCAAACCATATGAAGGAGCACATTAATATTGAAATACAAAAAAAATTTCAGTGAGTCTTGTATTCCTAAAGAAAAAGACGTACTAACCTATTGAAATAAGCCTAGATATGATTCCAACACTAGCTAAATAAGAAATATTTGAGTCATCAGCACAGCGGGAAAAACTTTCGTCCTAACAGATTTTAGTTTATTGACAAGAATTTTAGAACTTAAATAATTGTAAAATGCAACAACAAATAGAAAAAAATAAGAGGCGTAAAAAATAAAACTTAATTGTTTATAAATATTTTTTGCTACTATTTACTTGAATTAAATTCTTATATATTTCCCTACATTGTTTACAATCATTCAGATATTAGGAATTGATATCAATAGTATAATTAATTTACATGTGAATGACGTATTATTATACAACATCTAAATGTTATTGCATTTTATTCCATTTACTTGTATTTAAGTACAATTCACATTTCCTGTACTTGTACTTTAACAATTCTGTAGTACTTGCACTTAAGTATAGCTTCCTGTACTTGGACTCAAGCGCATATATATAAAGATTATGAAAATACTTAAATATTAATGTTTTTTTATATACAAATTATTGCAATTTACTAAATTCCAACATATGAAATTAATTGATTAAAGGCTATATCACTTCTAGATTGTTTCTCCAGTATACCAGTAAACTATTTTCACTAGCGGTAATTTTCACCCCTATTGTCTATTTTCATACAATCATTATCATTTCGGTTATAACTCAGGTTTTTATACTTGCCAAAAAAAAAATATTATAATGAGAACATTCAAATGCTCATCTCGTAAAATGCTAACTTATTATAGCATAATTCTCACTTTGTTTTCCTGTCACTTAAAAAGTTTTCGCCATTCTTATTTCAAACCATATTCGAGTTTCTATAATGAATTTCTATTTTATAAATTTTTCCTAACTGTTCACTTTTAAGTTTTAAATACACTACATTTTTGTTCCCATTTGAAAGGATACTTTCCTGAATGCACAAATATTTAACATTTTTTAAACCCTTTTTAACGTTATTGATTATTTAATTACCTAATATTAACTTAGGAAATAATCAAGAAAAAGAAGAATCAAGAAATGTTTGGACATTCTTTCAAAAAGCAATCAACGAAATCATTACTCAGTTTCAACAGGGTTTCTCATAAATTTTAGTTACTTCGGATATGATGATTTAATAATTGATATTAAATTCGGTAGTTTTAGACAAATATAAATTTTTTTTTTTGTCATTTAAATAAATTATACATTACAAAATATAAATTTAAATTAGTCATTACCTTCGAAGGCATTGTAAGTTCACTAATTGTTAGATGGGTTTCATTAAATTCTTTAATGAAGCATCTTGAACTTCAATATAATTTTGATAAATACCGATGGTTCCAAAATGGTTAATGCAATGAGTTTCAATGTAAATTCTCATTTATGAAACATTAAATATTACAAATTCGCTTACGAAAAATATTCTTACTATAATTCACACAGTGTACCTAAAACTAAGAATGAAATATGGTAAGAATAAATAATAATTATTATTTTTAAAAAAAATTTAGAATTTAACATTTTTTAAAATGTAAACGTAAATATTTCTGCTGACATTTTATCTCTTGAAAATTTTAAAATGATTACAAACACTTTGTCGGCTTCTGTCACAAAAATAAATAATGTATCAATTAGTAGAAAACTAATATCCATTAGGTAAAATTTTGACTAACCTTTTAATTTAGGAGTGTTTGAAAAGACAGTTTCCTTTATGAATAACAAAACTTATACTTTATTTTCGGACTTTAAAGGAAAAAGAAATTAAGGAGTCTAAATAAGTTTTCCCAATTAATATTTATTTCGATGAATTCGAAACTGGAAGGGTTTTCGGCCTAAAGCAGGAACTTTACTAGCTAATCAGAATAATTAAGAGCAGTTTTTACGACACTCAAATAGATGTTTTCCACCCAAGCTAATTTCTTAACTGAAATAATATATATATATATATATATATATATATATATATATATATATATATATATATATATATATATATATATATATATATATATATATATATATATATATTTTTTTTTTTTTTTTTATTTTATTCGCATGATAGACTATAATATAGTTATAAAGTAACATTTGCTTCTTTAATTAATGATCTAAAGACTTTAGAATAGAATGGAATAATTGTAACAAAATGAACAAGTAGGATTAAAGGTACATTTTATTTTACAGTTAATTATTAGTGATAATTTTGTGCTGCATTCCTCTTCAGGGTTTCAAGAAACCTTGAATGCTAGTTATTGTTGTAGATTATACAAAGGTAAAAAAATAGAAATGCATACGGTAGCTAAAGATATGCTCCTTTGCTTCGTAATTATGAAAATTAATGACCTCGTATTAAATAATGTTGCAGCGACAGGAGTTAAAAGTAAATGTGCTTCTAATAATGTCCGGTTTTCTTGAGACGAAAATTTTTTTCAGATATCACGCACGATTTACTGAAAGGGATGTGTAATTTTGTTTTAGATTTTGTACAAGTTGATTTGTTATTATAAGCTGTTTTCATTGGGCTATCTTGATTAAAAAAATACTTTCATAAGATTATTCTCATTCTGAATTATGTAATAAACCTTCATACATATCAGAAACTCGTTTAATATTTAATCAATCACGCTTCAAAATTTTTCCTTCCGAAATGTTAAAACGGAAAAAAACTCGCCAGGGCAGACATCACTAACAGGATCTGAATTTTTTGCTAGCTAATCTGAATAATTTAGCAATTCCTACAATGAGATCTATTGGGAAGCTGCAAAAAAATTAAAAAAAATAAAAAAATATTGCAATGCCTCAAAGCCAGTAGTCACCGGAACTTAATTCACCGAAAAGAAAAAATTGACAGGGAAAGTCAACGTAACACCGGGGAAACTATTGGCAACGTTAGTTGAAGAATATCATGTAATATATATATAAAATTATTTCAAAAAATCGAAACCACTATTTTATACATCATTCAAAAGTTTTGGAAGAACTGGGTCCCTTAGTTAATCTTTTGGCTAAAAGATTTGAATTAAATCAAATCTGTAATAATATAAGAAGTAAATTTGTCAAAGTATAGCTGCTAGACATCAAAACTTGACGTGCGTAAAACATCTACAATCCCATAATTGAAAAAAAAGGAAATGACCCTGGAAATCTTTTACTTGAAACTTTAAATATTTATTCATTAAGAAACCAAATTGTAAGCTATTAAGATTTTAATTGTCACAACTTAAAAGTTCTACTGCAGAAACAGATTCTCTTGAACGGAGTAGTAAGGTGCCCATAATATTTTCCACTTTTGTCTAGGGGTTTCTTTTCCTTTATTAGTTCCTCTGATTCTGTCTAAGACACTAAAGGAGAAATTATTACTAAACTTCAGATATTTTATATCAAACGCAAAATAAGTTGAATAAATCATATATTTTACAGGACTTTTTCCTTAAATAATAAATCTTCTTCCCTAAACTGCAGATAAAAATATAACATTAAACAATTATATAAAATAAGAGCGTTTAAAGAAGCTTTTTTTTTTTTTTTTTTTTTTGATTAAAAGTCGCTTCACACTAATTGCGAAGCTAGTTTTCTAATGATGAGATTCTACGTGACAGTCATGTACTTAGGCTGTTAGAAATGATTATTTTCAAAATTGGTGGTCTATTAGTTTTACCAGGTATGAGTGAAAATGAATTTTCAAGTTATTCAGATGTTATTTATTTGTTTCAGGCATAGATTTAATATTAGTGTGTAAAGTTTTGCAAACATTACTTTGATGAGCATGCTTTATCCTCCAAGGTTTATTTTACGTCTAAATATGAAGCAATTTTTTACCGGTATCTATCCCTATTTCCAAAGCTACAACTTTTTATGTGAACAATAATTGCAATAAATTAACTTTTTACCAATTAAACGATTAAATAGAAATTTTGTTTTAGCAATCCTTTGCATTATGTGCGTGATATATATATATATATATATATATATATATATATATATATATATATATATATATATATATATATATATATATATATATATATATATATATATATATATAATAACGGATGTTCGATTATTTCATTAAGGTTGTTCAATGAGCGAACAAAAATATATCCAGATGTAAGGATTTTTGTAATTTCAATATTAATAGTATTAGTCGACTATTTATATCGATTTATTAGATGTTTAGTTATTTTGTAGGCTATGTTTCTTCCTGAAGACTGGAGTTTGGCGATTATACAAATATATAATATTTATACAAACGAAGATGTTAATTTCTTTAGTAAAGCTTTTTGAGAAAAATTGTGTTTTTCTCACCGCTTAAAAACGAATATATTATATCCGTCTCCAGCCTACAAGAATACGTAGTTTATTCAGTAAACAAAACAGAGCTTTCAATAATTGACGAATATTCACACGAAAATCTCTGAATGTAAACTATGTTACGTCAAGAACACTTCCCTCAATTCAATCACTTGCACAAGAATATGACTCGACTGAACGACTATACAAGTAACAGAACCGAATCGTAGAATATTCTTTCCGTGTGCAAAGGAAGATTTTAAACTCTTTGATGTATGCGACGAAATTAGACTATATTTTAAAACTGAATTATCGAAAATATATAATCATAAACGATGAAGACACAACGAAAGGTCTACTCTAGAAACAAAAATTTTCCTCTAGATTCTGATAAACAAAGAACAAATAATTTGGCTCGACTAGATCTAGAGAAACATAAAACAATAATGAATTCAAAACTGGCAACCTTTGACTTTAACTCCAGTCTCCAAAAACATGAGCCTCTCTTTTTAACTAGTAAAATTTTTAAACTGGCAACTACTAATTATAATTTTAATATAATATATATATATATATATATATATATATATATATATATATATATATATATATATATATATATATATATATATATATATATATATATATATATATATATATATATATATATATATATATTTTTTTTTTTTTTTTTTTTTTTTTTTTTTTTTATACAATGCACCTTATCCCGCATGATGCAGGGTAGTGTCGATTACAGAAATTTTGCATTCCTGCAATCGTACATGGGAAGAAATCTTAGTTGAAAAGGTTCCCAGCCTTTAAAACCATGCGAAGAACTATTCTTATATATATATATATATATATATATATATAATATATATATATATATATATATATATATATATATATATATATATATATATATATATATATATATATATATATATATATATATAAGAAATAGCTAATTTGATTTTTTTTTAATTTCATTTATGACAAATTCAAAAAGTAAACTGAGAAGCATATATATATATATATATATATATATATATATATATATATATAATATATATATATATATATATATATATATATATAATATATATATATATATATATATATATCGACGCAGAAACTACGGACTTTGAACATTTATCATCGCACATTTTATTTCAAAAATTTTACCCCCTCAACCAAACTTCGTACATTTGGCCAAGTTTAAGCATAAATTCTAACAATGTTCTCAAAATTAACAATTTATCAAATTATACTTTCGATTCCCGCCAAATTATCGAAGAGATCGTACACACGGTTGCTTTAGAACGGGAATTTCCAGTGTTACGAGAAACGCTTATACTGCATTCTGCGAGAAAATTTAATTTCTAGATTATTCGAACCCTGGAGAATTTTTTGAATTAATTTAAGATTATTATTCACTTTTTATAACTACTGTGTTCATTGCACGATTTCTTAAAATCCGAATATTCTGTAAATCAATTTTGTAACTAAATCAGTCGACTGATATTTGCTCGTAATAAAAATAAATATTTAAAAATATATTGTAAAAGTTTTTTCCATATTAATAACCTTAAATTTTTTTAAAAAAAAAAAAAATATAATAATAATATATATATATATATATATATATATATATATATATATATATATATATATATATATATATATATATATATATATATATATATATATGCTAGTGATTTACAGGTTAGGTCTATCAATGTTTCCACGAATATTTGTCGTTCCAATGCAAATTTATTGATACCGATTTTTGGCGAAGAAAACGAATGTGTGTATATGTACGTTTGACTTGAGGAATAAAAAAAAAAAAAAAAAAAGAGGGAAAGCGCAAATACTCGTTTACCAAATGGCGCACGCGTTTCAAAATGACTTCTCAGTATACTATCTAAAACAAAACCTTTTTGTGTCTATTTTATATATACTACAACTTTTGTACCATGTCTGTACTATTATGCTTACAAGTAATCACCAACAAAAATTGTTTTCATTACTTAAAAGTAA
The DNA here is from genome assembly GCA_009176605.1 of Armadillidium nasatum. NCBI lineage: Eukaryota > Metazoa > Arthropoda > Malacostraca > Isopoda > Armadillidiidae > Armadillidium > Armadillidium nasatum. The sequence goes on from SEYY01004394.1 coordinate 32,678, forward strand.
AAAATTCACCTGTAATCTAACGGTAACAATTATTGAAATATTTTCTTAATTTTAAAACATCTCTATAAACCAGTATAGACTGAAATCAAGAGGCTCGTTTTCTGTAATAATTAATACAAAAAAAAAAAAAAAAAAAATTTTAAAAACATGGAATCAATCATATTTTTCAATTAAACATTGGGCAAACAATCTTCAACAAAGAACATATCTTTGCATATAAACCTAAAACCAAACAAAATAGTGTAGATTTTTTTAAAGACGCTAATTTAGTCATCATATTATTATGGATAAAACGCCTTAAAATTTCCTCTTCTCTTTCCAGATTTATAAAGCGTGACGTTTTCCATTACAGAAATGACAAGTTTTCTACACTCTCTTTAATGTGACGTCACTGGACTTGAATATTCATGTAAGAAGTAAACAAAATTTCCCCATCTTCGTATTATAAACTTTAAAATTTGAAAAAATATTGCATACTCGCAAATAAAAAAATATTTTAATTAATATTCACTCAAAAAAAAATATTTTATTTGCTACCAATTAATTGTTTCATTGATATTTAAACGGTTTCCAGTTGTAAATTACACAAAAATCATATTATATATATATATATATATATATATATATATATATATATATATATATATATATATATATATATATATATATATATATATATATATATATATATATATATATATATATATGTGGAAAGGGATCTTCGATTTCCCCAACTAGTTGATTACATGGTGGTCATTGTCCTATTCCCACAAGGTATATATATATATATATATATATATATATATATATATATATATATATATATATATATATATATATATATATATATATATATATATATATATATATATATATATATATATATATATGTGGAAAGGGATCTTCGATTTCCCCAACTAGTTGATTACATGGTGGTCATTGTCCTATTCCCAAGGTATATATATATATATATATATATATTATATATATATATATATATATATATATATATATATATATATATATATATATATATATATATATATATATATATATACTAGAGGGGCGTATGGTCCTGATGGTATTATTGCTTCTGCGGTTCTCAAAACTTGTGCCTCTGAGCTTGCACCCAGCCTTGGTAAACTTTTTCGTCTATGTCTTTCTACTTCGATCTTCCCTTCTTGCTAGAAACGAGCGATCATTCAACCTGTGTCAACGAAGGGGGACGCCTTTCAACCCATTAACTATCGTCCTATTTCTTTAATCCGTTCTTTCCAAGGTTTTCGAATCTATCCTGAATAGGAAGATTTGGAAACACATCAGTTCTTCAAATCTTATCTATAATCGCCTTTACTGTTTTCGTAAAGAACGCTCTACTGGTGATCTTTCTGATTCTTGGTCCTCTGCTCTTCGGTGTTTCGGTGAATTTTTCGCTGCAGCGGTAGACATATCGAAAGCCTTCCATAGAGTCTGACACAAAGCTTTAATTTCCAAACTTCCCTCTTTCGGAATCTATCCTTCTCTCTTGCATCTTCTTTCTTTCTATTTCTTTTCTGGTCGTTCTATATATACTGCTGTTTCAGGCGGCCATCGTTCTTCCTTTAAATCTATAAATAGTGGTGTTCCACAAGAATCTTTTCTTTCCCAGCTCTCTTTCTACTTTTCATTAATAACCTTTTCTCCATTACTTCATCATCTATCCACTCCTATGCTGTTGACTCCACCTTTCATTACTCCTTTCACTCCCAACAGCAGTTAATTGTTGCCATAAAGGTGGCCTTGGAGCAACTGGCCACTGATCTTTCTCCTATTTCAAATTAGGGCAGAGAAAACATGGTCGTTTTCAATGCCTTAAAACTCAATTCCTCCTTTCTACTCGAAACAACCTTCCACACAACTATGACATCTTCGAAAATATTCGACTCAAGCCTTCATCCGTCCTCAATATTCTCGGTGTTTCTTTTTCTCGCGATCTTTCTTGGAAAGATCACATTACTTCTCTTTCTAAACAAACTTCTAAAGAGGTTGGGTGATCTGAGGCGCCTTCAGAACTTCTTCACATCACCCCAGTTGCTTGATTTTTATAGGGGTGTTAATTGACCCCGTATGGAGTACACCTCACACAACTGGGGCTCTTCCACACATACAGCTCTTCTTGAAAAGGTGGAGTCTATGACCTTTCGTCTTACACTTTTTTTATCTTACTAACTCTATCCAATCTCTTTTTACTAGTAGAATTGTTGCGTCACTCTATACTATCGCTATTAACAACAGACACTGCTCTTCTGAACTCTCCCGTCGTATACCTCCTCCATTGAGGTAT